>JAAAWM010012084.1:0-165508 GCA_036873465.1 Thinopyrum obtusiflorum
CGGACGTCCAAAAAAATGTCGGTCGTGTTGGGGTCAACCAAACTTGGGGACGTCCGAGATTCGGGACGCGATCTTGGGAGGAAATTGGGGATTTTGGGGTCAAAATTGATGAGATTTCGTCGATGGAAAGTGGGAAAACTTGGGGAGATGCTAGATACACTTGAAACCAATCAAATCCAACAAAACTTCATCAAACCAACAAATCACAAAAAAATTGGGGCTATTTTTGGTGGAGATTTTCGAAATTTAGGATGAAATTAAGCAAAAGAAGGCTAGAAAACGGGGGTAGGGGCTCCAAATTCATAATCAATGTGGCTCATGATACCAAGATGATGTAGGGTGGAAACCCTAAGGCCGATCTTTCACGAAATGGAGGGAATCCTATGAAGAACACGAAGAACACGAGGGGAAACATGAGAGGAAACGAGAGGAAACACTCAAAATTGACTCGATCCAATCACACATATGCTAGATCCATAAACACAAAGAGAAATACATGATCCAAAGTCAACAAAGGGGGATTCAAAGGTAACTAGTTCATCTCCTAGAAGGAGGCCTTGAGTCCTTGGAGGTTCTTCCCTTGCGGGGTCTTCATCCACTAGGGATCTTCTCACATGGAGGTCTTGAACTTCATGGGAGTGGTGGTCTCTCTCTCTCAAGAGCAGGAGTAGTAGGAGCAAAGCTCACATACAAATGAGTTATCACTTTGCTAACCATAACTAAGAGGAGGTGGAGGAGTATATATAGTCTAGGGCCATGAAGGGGTAAGTGAGGAGTACATGGGCTTTGGCCCAATACATTGTGCGCAAATAGGTGTCGGATGTCCGACGGCTGTCGGTCGTCCGGTCGCTCACGGGCGTCTGGTCGTCCGGAAGTCTTCGAACTTCCGACATTTTGGCTCTGGTCCGGTAGTGTCGGATTTTCGGTCGGTGCCGTTCGTCCGGGCGCTGATGAGTGTCAGACGTCTAGTGTCTGGCGGTCGTCCGAGTGTTGTAGGTTGCCTCGGCTGGAGTCGATCTGGCTGGTGGAGTCTCCAAGCATCGGACATCTGGAGATTGTCGGTCGTCCAGGGGTCGTCGGACGTCCGAGAGCTGTAGCTTCCTGGCAGCTCTTCCTCTTGTTCCTCGCGCTTGGTGTCCTCGTCATCTTGTCCAATGCTCCTAGATGTTCCATGGCCTTCCTCTTGGTTCCTGGTGATGCATAGCACATATGTTTGAGGTAGTAGCCATGTCCAACATGTGGAAAGTGATGATTCGGAGAGCAGTGAGTTAACCTTGCGTCCAATGGCGTATACTTGAGGTCTCGTCTTATGTCCTCTTGGGGCTTGGGGAGTATACATAGTGTACATGGGGATGATCGTGGGATGCTCTGCATTAATGCATCTTAGTTTTTCTTATTTATTTTTCTGTTTTTGAGTGTTGACATGAAGTAAAAAGGCAAGCAAATAAGCAAAAAGGCAAACAGAAAATATTTATGCATTCTTGTGAAAACATTTTAGAAGTGGGGGAGATGAAAACGAGAGGCAAATGGAAAATAATGTAAAGACAAGGAGATGAAAGTTTATGTCATGGTACTTGATAGATGTTGATGATTTCTCACTAGCAACGGCGCCAGTAATCTTCCTGGTACTTGTGAGCTGCGTTGGGATTTCCTCGAAGAGGAGAGGATGATGCAGTATAGATTTCTAAATGAACTTGAAGGCTTAGGAGAACAGGTACAGTGCCCGTGGATTCTTAATGGTGATTTTAATCTAGTGCGGCATGAGGAGGAACGCGGCACAGGCAGAGCTAACAGGAGGATGGTGAACAGGTTTCGCCACACAATCAACAAGTTGGGCCTGCACGAGATGCCTCTTGTTGGAAGGAAGTTTACTTGGTGCAACGGGCAGGACCGACCGATCATGGCTAAACTGGACAAGCTGTTCTTCAACAGTGCTTGGGAGGATATTTAACTGATCAGTGATCTCCATCCCTTGAGCTCTAATATCTCTGATCACTGTCCCTTGTTGCTCTCGGTGTCCGGGGCACACCCGAGATCCTTCATATTCAGATTTGAAAACTTCTGGTGTAAGTTGGCGGGTTTCTTGGAGGTAGTCAAGGAAGCTTGGGAGGAGGACGTCGCTAGCTCAGACCCGGTGCATACCTTAAGCACCAAGCTCCAGCGTACTGCCAAGGCTCTCAGAAGATGGGGACAACAGAAACAAAGAACTATGAACCTACACTTTCAGATTGCCAATGAGATCATTCTAAGGCTTGATGTCGCTCAAGAATCCAGACTGCTCTTCAAGGAAGAGAGAAAACTGAGAGCTTTCCTGAAGGGAAAGTGTCTGGCCTTGGCTTCTATGGAGCGCATTCACCTATGGCAACGCGCCAAGGTCAGAGATCTTCGTGAGGGGGATGCCAATACTAAATATTTTCACATGAAGGTGAATGGTCGGAGGAGGAAAAACTTGATTCCTTACTTGAAGTATGGTGATCGTGTGGTGACCTCTATGGATGAGAAATTAGACCTCGCGCAGTCCTTATTTTGTAATCTGTTGAGCACGCCCAAAGCACAGAGTTGTTTCGTAAACCTTGATGAGATCGGCCTGCTCAAAATCTCACCAGAATTCGTGAGGGCCATGGAGATGCCTTTCACTATGGAGGAGGTTAGGAAGGTGGTGTTTGACATGCCAACTGATCGCGCTCCGGGTCCCGACGGCTTCTCCGGGTTGTTCTATATGAAATGCTGGGACATTATTGCTGAGGATCTAATGGTTGTCGTGCATGCCTTATATGAGGGGCGTTTCCATTCTTTTAGGGGTCTAAACTCATCTATCATTGCGCTTCTGCCCAAGAAGGAGGTTTCGCTGCAGCTTAGGGACTTTAGGCCTATCAACTTGATTCATGGGGCAGCCAAGATCTTTGCCAAGGTTTTGGCAGTCAGGTTGACACCTTTACTGCCGAATATTATTTCGCAGGCCCAAAGCACTTTTATCTCCAACCGTAGCATACATGAAAACTTCAAGTTTGTGTGTAACGCTGCTAAGATGCTGCACCGGAAGAAAAGGTCAGCGGTGCTCATGAAAATTGATATCTCCGAGGCTTTTGACACTCTTTCATGGGAATTCGTTCTGGAGGTTTTGAGAAATAGAGGCTTTTGGGAGGTGGTGTTCTTGGATCTGTGGTCTTCTCAGTTCTGCGTCATCCTCGGTGCTTATCAATGGAGAGTTGTCGGCACCCTTCACTCTCGGCCAAGGGGTGAGGCAAGGGGATCCGGTGTCACCCGCACTCTTCATCTTGTCCATGGACACTTTGCACACCATGCTGCTCTGGGCTGCACAAATGAATCTCCAATCACCTCTCAGTCTTGATAACAGCACGCCCAGGGCATCTATTTTTGCCGATGATGCAGTCCTCTTCTTCAGACCGACTCCTATGGACCACCAAGTGATTGCTGGCATGTTGGATCTATTTGGTGAAGCTTCGGGCCTACGGATTAACCTGTGGAAGAGCACCATAACATGTATCCGCTGTGATGACGAGGTTGAGAACATAGTGGCGGAGCACTTTCAGCGCCAAAGGCAAAAGTTTCTGATACGTCTCCAACATATCTATAATTTTTGATTGCTCCATGCTATATTATCTACTGTTTTGGACATTATTGGGCTTTATTATCCACTTTTATATTATTTTTGGAACAAACCTATTAACCGGAGGCCCATCCCAGAATTGTTGTTTTTTGCCTATTTTAGGGTTTCGAAGAAAAGGAATATCAAACAGAGTCCAAATGGAATGAAACCTTCGGGAACATGATTTTCTCAACGAACAAGACCCGGGAGACTTGGACCCTACGTCAAGACACAAAAGAGGAGGCCACAAGGTGGGGGGGGGGGGGGGGGGGGGGGGCCCTCCACCCTCGTGGACCCTCTGTTGCTCCACCGACGTACTCCTTCCTCCTATATATACCTATGTACCCCCAAACGATCAGATACGGAGCCAAAACCCTAATTCCACCATCGTAACTTTTTGTATCCACGAGATCCCATCTTGGGGCCTGTTCCGGAGCTCCGTCGGAGGGGGGGGGGGGGGGGGGGGGGGGGGGGGGGGGGGGGGGGGGGGGGGGGGGGGGGGGGGGGGGGGGGGGGGGGGGGGGGGGGGGGGGGGGGGGGGGGGGGGGGGGGGGGGGGGGGGGGGGGGGGGGGGGGGGGGGGGGGGGGGGGGGGGGGGGGGGGGGGGGGGGGGGGGGGGGGGGGGGGGGGGGGGGGGGGGGGGGGGGGGGGGGGGGGGGGGGGGGGGGGGGGGGGATCCAGTCTATCTATGAATAATATTTGAATCTTCTCTGAATTCTTTTATGTAGGATTGGTTACCTTTGCAAGTCTCTTCGAATTATCAGTTTGGTTTGGTCTACTAGATTGGTTTTTCTTGCCATGGGAGAAGTGCTTAGCTTTGGGTTCGATCTTGCGGTGTCCTTTCCCAGTGACAGAAGGGGCAGCAAGGCACGTATTGTATCGTTGCCATCGAGGATAACAAGATGGTTGTTTATCATATTGCATGAAACTATCCCTCTACATCATGTCATCTTGCTTAAGACGTTACTCTGTTTTTAACTTAATACTCTAGATGCATGCTGGATAGCGGTCGATGACTGGAGTAATAGTAGTAGATGCAGGCAGGAGTCGGTCTACTTGTCTCGGATGTGATGCCTATATACATGATCATACCTAGATATTCTCATAACGATGCTCAGTTCTGTCAATTGCTCAACAGTAATTTGTTCACCCACCGTAGAATACTTATGCTCTTGAGAGAAGCCACTAGTGAAACCTATGGCCCCCGGGTCTCTTGCTCATCATATCAATCTCCATCACTTTATTATTGCTTTGCTTTTTCACTTTGCCTTTTACTTTTCACTTTGCATCTCTATACCAAAAATACCAAAAATATTATTTATCATCTCTATCAGATCTCACTTTCGTAAGTGACCATGAAGGGATTGACAACCCCTAAGCGTGCTAGTTGCGTTGAGCTATTATTTTTTGTAGGTACGAGGGACTCGCGCGTAGCCTCGTACTGGATTGATACCTTGGTTCTCAAAAACTGAGGGAAATACTTATGCTACTTTGCTGCATCATCCTCTCCTCTTCGGGGAAATCCAACACAGTGGGGGGGGGGGGGGGGGGGGGGGGGGGGGGGGGGGGGGGGGGGGGGGGGGGGGGGGGGGGGGGGGGGGGGGGGGGGGGGGGGGGGGGGGGGGGGGGGGGGGGGGGGGGGGGGGGGGGGGGGGGGGGGGGGGGGGGGGGGGGGGGGGGGGGGGGGGGGGGGGGGGGGGGGGGGGGGGGGGGGGGGGGGGGGGGGGGGGGGGGGGGGGGGGGGGGGGGGGGGGGGGGGGGGGGGGGGGGGGGGGGGGGGGGGGGGGGGGGGGGGGGGGGGGGGGGGGGGGGGGGGGGGGGGGGGGGGGGGGGGGGGGGGGGGGGGGGGGGGGGGGGGGGGGGGGGGGGGGGGGGGGGGGGGGGGGGGGGGGGGGGGGGGGGGGGGGGGGGGGGGGGGGGGGGGGGGGGGGGGGGGGGGGGGGGGGGGGGGGGGGGGGGGGGGGGGGGGGGGGGGGGGGGGGGGGGGGGGGGGGGGGGGGGGGGGGGGGGGGGGGGGGGGGGGGGGGGGGGGGGGGGGGGGGGGGGGGGGGGGGGGGGGGGGGGGGGGGGGGGGGGGGGGGGGGGGGGGGGGGGGGGGGGGGGGGGGGGGGGGGGGGGGGGGGGGGGGGGGGGGGGGGGGGGGGGGGGGGGGGGGGGGGGGGGGGGGGGGGGGGGGGGGGGGGGGGGGGGGGGGGGGGGGGGGGGGGGGGGGGGGGGGGGGGGGGGGGGGGGGGGGGGGGGGGGGGGGGGGGGGGGGGGGGGGGGGGGGGGGGGGGGGGGGGGGGGGGGGGGGGGGGGGGGGGGGGGGGGGGGGGGGGGGGGGGGGGGGGGGGGGGGGGGGGGGGGGGGGGGGGGGGGGGGGGGGGGGGGGGGGGGGGGGGGGGGGGGGGGGGGGGGGGGGGGGGGGGGGGGGGGGGGGGGGGGGGGGGGGGGGGGGGGGGGGGGGGGGGGGGGGGGGGGGGGGGGGGGGGGGGGGGGGGGGGGGGGGGGGGGGGGGGGGGGGGGGGGGGGGGGGGGGGGGGGGGGGGGGGGGGGGGGGGGGGGGGGGGGGGGGGGGGGGGGGGGGGGGGGGGGGGGGGGGGGGGGGGGGGGGGGGGGGGGGGGGGGGGGGGGGGGGGGGGGGGGGGGGGGGGGGGGGGGGGGGGGGGGGGGGGGGGGGGGGGGGGGGGGGGGGGGGGGGGGGGGGGGGGGGGGGGGGGGGGGGGGGGGGGGGGGGGGGGGGGGGGGGGGGGGGGGGGGGGGGGGGGGGGGGGGGGGGGGGGGGGGGGGGGGGGGGGGGGGGGGGGGGGGGGGGGGGGGGGGGGGGGGGGGGGGGGGGGGGGGGGGGGGGGGGGGGGGGGGGGGGGGGGGGGGGGGGGGGGGGGGGGGGGGGGGGGGGGGGGGGGGGGGGGGGGGGGGGGGGGGGGGGGGGGGGGGGGGGGGGGGGGGGGGGGGGGGGGGGGGGGGGGGGGGGGGGGGGGGGGGGGGGGGGGGGGGGGGGGGGGGGGGGGGGGGGGGGGGGGGGGGGGGGGGGGGGGGGGGTCGCCTTTCTCTGGGCCGGAACGGGAGGAGGAGCTGGGAATGCTAGCCATGCTGGGATGGCTTCTCCTAGCAGTCTCCGGGGATTTTCTCGGCGTAGTGTCGAATGGATCTAAGATCCAATCTCTTTAAATAGGCACCCTGCCTTGCATGGACGGGGTGTTATTTGCAAAAACACCCTGACCTTCCGCATTCGCTCGACACGTGGAAGACGAAGTTATTAACGCACAGAAGCCGAGGGGAGCGACATTGAATCGACGGCCGAATATATTACTTGGAAGTCGTCGGAGGAGGAACCCGCCTTGCAATGCCGAAGACAATCTGCGTGCCGAACACTTCGTTATTGAAGACTGGTTCGGGGGCTACTGAGGGAGTCCTGGACTAAGGGGTCCTCGGGCGTCCGGCCTGTTAGTCATGGGCCGGACTGATGGGCTGTGAAGACACGAAGGCCGAAGACTGCACCCGTGTCCGGATGGGATTCTCCTTGGCGTGGAAGGCAAGCTTAGCGATCAATTATGAAGATTCCTTTCTCTGTAACCGACCTCATGTAACCCTAGATCCCTCCGGTGTCTATATAAACCGGAGGGTTAGGTCTATAGGACCGAATACTCATTACCATAGTCATATAGGCTAGACTTCTAGGGTTTAGCCATTACGATCTCGTGGTAGATCAACTCTTGTAATACTCATATTCATCAAGATCAATCAAGCAGGAAGTAGGGTATTACCTCCATAGAGAGGGCCCGAACCTGGGTAAACATCGTGTCCCCCGTCTCCTGTTACCATCGATCCTAGACGCACAGTTCGGGACCCCCTACCCGAGATCCGCCGGTTTTGACACCGACAACTACCGCGTAGGGCGCGGATGTAAAAAATTACATCCGCCCCTACTTCCGCTCATGCTGTTGTGCCTGGCCAGAGCCCACGGTACTACCGCGCCCATGGAGCGGTACTACCGCGTAGGGCGCGGATGTAAAAAATTACATCCGCCCCTACTACCGCTCGAGCAGCTGCGCCTGGCCTGAGGCCACGGTACTACCGCTCCCTAGGAGCGGTACTACCGTGAGCACCTGCGGTACTACCGCGCATGAGGCCGGTACTACCGCAAGGGCCTGCGGTACTACCGCTCCGAAGAGCAGTACTACCGCATGCCCCAGTTCAGCAACACTAGGAGTCCTTCATTTTGCAGAGACACGGAGAGACGGAGGATGCTCCAAAGATCCAAAGGAAAGGTGGTGCAAAAAGGAACAGACGTGTACGTGTTGATTCCACCCAAACCTTTCCAACGCGGACCCCCTCTTAATAGTACGACTTTCCTACGACTCAAATCCATCGAAAAGAAACATAGAGAAACGCCGTCTTCAATAGTCTTCGAGGAGCACCAAATCGTCTTGTGCCTAGACATGATATATCTGAAATGCTCAATGCACACGATTAGTCCGCAAAAGCATTGTCATCAATCACCAAAACTACTAAGGGATAAATATGCTCTTACAGCACCGTAATCATGTCATAGTTGAAAATTCTTGCGAGTGCGTGTGGGTATCTTGCTGCACGAGCCGCTCAAGAGCACTGTAGAATTCACCCCGTTAGGAAGCTCCAAGAAAGTTAGATATGATGTCTGGTATGAAAAACTACCTCAGTATTGTGAGTGTTGTGGGCTTATAGGTCATACTTCCGAGCGTTTCTGTAGTATTCCAAAAGAAATGAGAGTAGCTATCTACCCAAAAAATCTTAGTGTAGATGCTTACTGGAAGGGTCAAGGGTCACACAAGAGAGAGGTTATCTTAGGAGGTTTTCCTAGAGGTGAGCAGTCTTCGTTCATCGCACCCGACAACAAAAACAAGTCAAAGGCTATGGAGGGTGTCGTCGTCAAAGTGGCTAAGGCGGTGAGTGTTCTCACTGTCTCCGACAAGGACGGGAATGTAGCGCCAAAGGCGGCCCAGCCTAGTTTCCCGCTCAGCCAAGAGGGCCGGGCGTCGGAGGCTCCTTCATCGACTCCTATCGGTGCTGCGCTCGGTCAGGAAGGCCGGGCTGCAGTGCCAAAGGCGGCCCAGCCTAGTTTCCCGCTCGGCCAGGAGGGCCGGGCGTCGGATGCTCCTTCATCGACTCTTGTCGGTGCTGCGCTCGGTCAGGAGGGCCGGGTTGCAGCGCCGAAGGCATCTACTGGCCTTGGCCAGGAGGGCCAAGGGCTGGCATCCCAGATGCTCACCCAATCGGGTGTGATGTTTGGTCAGGAGGGGATGCAGCCAGGGGGTTACAACACCTCCAAGTCTACTGTACCAGCTGCTGTTCACCGGCAGAAAACTGCTGACCAGGAGGGCCAAGGGCTCACGGGCGGGCCTCCTGCCCCGGAGGGCGCTGCACAACAGTGGCTGGAGGTCCCCAGCGAAACCCAAATCTGCTATGGCTGATGCGGCCCGTTTGGGTGACGCTAGTGGCCAGGAGGGCCTGAACCTGGGTGTGCCCGACTTTGCAAATGGAGCAGCACAAGGGGCTGTTAAGTGTTTTTCGACAGCCACGAATCTTCAAGACCAACTGTTGTTCCAGCCAGGTGTGCTGGAGGCCCTGTCGGGGGCTGTTGCTGCGAGGCTCTCGGCATCTGTGGCGACGGTTGACGCTACGGATGAAAATGTGTTGTTTAAATTTAGTGCTAATAAGAATCATAGGCAGGGCCAGCTAAAGAGGATGGGGAAGAAAGAGAAAAAGGGAAGGAGTGAGAGAGCAGAAGATGCTCGTAGGATAGTAATAGGTAAAAAAAAGAAAACACATACACGACGCTCCACGCACAGGAAGTGACTTGGAGTTTTCTTTTGAGAAAGAGATGGATAGTTATGAGCGTTTACTACACGGCAACGTGAGTGTTTCTTCGAAACGAGTGTGTACTGGTAGAGTAGAAAGAGTGAAGGATGTTTATGGTGCTGTGACACATGTCGCGAAGGAGTTAGAAGAGAAGGAGGAGGAGCATGTGCAACAGGGAGGGGAGTCAGTTGGTGAAGAGAAGGAAGAAACTGGCGCATCGGCGGCCTTCGAGGAGGAGGTCCGCCGGGCCAAATGAAAATTCTAGGATGGAACTGCCGTGGTATGCTCTCCCCCACGGCAGTTCGTGAGCTCATGGAGCTCCAAGGACGGGTGAACCCAAAGCTAGTTTTTCTATGTGAATCGCATTTAAATAAAATAAAGGCTGACGAGCTACATTGTAAATTAGGTTTTAATTCCATGTTTTTATCAGAGAGTGATGGTAAGGCTGGTGGTCTTGTATTATATTATCAAAACAAGAATAAAGTTGAATTGAACTACTCGTCTCCGTATTTTATTGATGTAATATTTATGAATGAGAATAATGTGGATTGGCGCTTTACGGGGTTTTATGGTCATCCGGCCTGGAATGAAAAACATTTATCTTGGTCCGACCTTCGCACTTTACATTCTAATGCCTCGTATCCGTGGGTTGTTCTTGGTGATTTTAATGAAGTTATGTATTCTCATGAAAAGGATGGAGGTAACCCAAGACCAAATGCAATGATGCAAGAATTTCGGAATTGTTTGGGAGATTGTGGGTTATATGATCTGGGATATGTCGGCGACTGTTTCACTTGGAGGAGAGGGGAGATTAGGGAGAGACTTGATAGGGCTGTATGCAATGTCGAATGGTCAAAAAAGTTCCCAAAGGCAGGCATCATCAATGAGGAGCATGTGCATTCTGATCATCGTCCCTTAATCCTTGACACAGAATATTATGGTGAGAATATTTTCAATAGCCCAAAAATCCGTGTGAAGCAATTTGAGGCTAGATGGCTTAAAGAAGAGACGGTGGGAGAAATTGAGCGAACAGCATGGGAAAAGGCCAAACTAGCGGGTGTTGGTCCGTCTCTTGCGGCACGTACACAGGCAGTGCAGGCTGATTACACACCTGGGACCGAGAGACTCTAAAAGGACCAAAGAGAAGGATAAGTAAATTAAAAAAAGAGCTGGAAAAGTTGAGGCGGGGGCCAATGAATGCGGAATCTCGCTCTCGCCAGAAGGAAGTCCTTGTTCTCATCGAGAATTTGTTAGATCAAGAGGAAATTTTTTGGCTACAGAGAGGAAGAGCAAACTGGTTGATGCATGGAGATCGTAATACATCTTTTTCTCACAATGCCGCAACGGCCAGGAAGAAAAGGAATAACATTAAAAAACTTCTTGATGATACTAGTGTTTGGCGACAAGGAGCGGAATTAAAGAATCATATTAGGATTTATTTCTCAAACCTTTTTACCTCTGAAGTGGGGCAGCCGAGTATGGAAGTTCTATCCCTCGTTATGAAAAGAGTGTCAGATGAGATGAATAATGCCCTTCTGGCGCCTTATACGGCTGATGATGTCCGAAAAGCCCTTTTTGATATAGGAGATTTAAAGGTCCCGGGCCCTGACGGACTCCATGCTATTTTTTATAAAAGATTTTGGCCTATGCTGGGGGATGATCTCGTCCAAGAAGTGCTGCAAGCCGTGAATACATGCACTATCCCGGAAGGCTGGAATGATACTGCGATAGTGATGATCCCGAAGATTAATTCACCAGATAAGGTAACTCAGTTCAGACCAATTAGCCTGTGTAATGTTGTGTACAAGGTTATATCCAAAATGGCAGCTACTCGATTGAAGGTTTTCCTTCCAGAAATTATTAGCCCGACACAGAGTGCTTTTGTACCTGGACGAATGATTACTGATAATGTTTTAGTGGCTTATGAATGTTTTCACAAAATAAAAAATAAAAGGGATGGAAAGGAAGGATTGTGCGCGATCAAACTTGATATGCATAAAGCTTATGACCGAGTGGAGTGGGTTTTTCTGAAGGAGATCATGTTGAGATTAGGCTTCCAAGAGAGTTGGGTCAATTTTATCATGCAATGTGTTTCTACCGTTAAATATTGAGTTAGATTTAATTCAGAAGAAACTGAGAGTTTTAAGCCATCCAGAGGTTTACGACAAGGAGACCCGTTATCGCCTTATTTATTTTTGCTATGTACTGAGGGGCTGTCTGCTCTCTTGTCACATGCGGAGGAAAGTGGGAAAATTGAAGGTGTGAAAGTGTGTAGAGAGGCACCACCGATTACGAATCTTCTTTTTGTGGATGACTCATTGATCCTGATGAAGGCAAGTATTCACAATGCAGAGGCTTTGAAAACCATTCTGGACTCGTATTGTAAAGCATCGGGGCAATTGATCAGTGTTGATAAATCAAATATATTTTTCAGCCCCAATAAAAAAGTGGAAATCAAGGAGCAACTATGTACAACACTCAATATCATGACTGAAGCTCTCAATGATAAATATCTGGGGTTTCCGACTAATGTGGGTATGGATAAATCTGACTGTTTTCAGTATCTGATTGACCGTATCATCATGAAGATAAGTGGATGGAAAGAAAAACTTTTATCCGCGGGAGGGAAGGAAATCCTCCTAAAATCTGTTATACAAGCTATCCCCACCTATGCGATGTCCGTCTTTAAAATTCCTAAAAAAAATTGTAAGGGAATCACTGATGCAATATCTCATTTTTGGTGGGGGGACGAGGATAATCAGAAGCGGGTGCATTGGATGGCTTGGTGGAAAATGTGTGTACCCAAAAATCAAGGGGGCATGGGATTCCGGGATATTCATTGTTTCAACCTAGCAATGCTGGCAAAACAAGCGTGGCGTATTATTGAGAATCCAGACTCCTTATGTGCGACCGTGTTGAGAGCTAAATATTTCCCAAACGGTGATTTATTGAATACAAAGCTAAAAAAGGGCTCTTCTTTTACTTGGCAAAGTATTATGGCAGGGGTTAATTGTCTAAATCTTGGTTATATTTGGCGTGTTGGAAATGGTCACAACATTGATATTTGGGAAGATGCTTGGATTCTTAATTGTGCAAATAGAAAAGTAATCACACCGAGAGGGAGTAATTTGATCTCAAGGGTATCTGATTTAATTGATCCTGCTACTAGTAATTGGGATGAAAATTTGGTCACACAAATGTTCTGGCCAGTTGATGCACAAAGGGTCCTTGCAATTCCTTTGTCACAACATGATATGTCGGATTTTGTCGCTTGGAGCTATTCAAAGAATGGAACTTTTTCTGTTCGATCAGCCTATGCAGTGCAATGGGAACACCAACACGGGGGAAAATTAAGAAGAACACCAACACCAACATATGACTATCAGTCCTATTTGGAGTGAGATTTGGAAATTATCATGTCCATCAAAGGTTAAAATTTTCATTTGGCGCACACTGCATGGCACCCTCCCGTGTAGAGTTAATTTGGCGAATAGACATATAAAGGTTACCCCCAATTGTCCGGCATGTTCCTTTGGATCAGAGGATACAAAGCATATATTATTTCAGTGTCAGAAAGCAAAGATGGTTTGGAAAAAACTAGGTCTAGATCAGGTCATTAAAAGAGCGTGCGAAGTTGATTATGCTGGTGAGGCGGTGCTTGAATTTTTGCTTTCTATGCCTGAACGGGAGCTTACGATCTTGGGTATTCCGAATGTCCGTGAATTAATTGCAATTTCAACTTGGTATTTATGTTGGGAGAGGCGAAAACTGGTCCATAAGGAGAAAACCCAAGACGCTAACCAGATCTCCACGGGAATTCGTGCAACTACGTTAAACTATGTTTTGGCTATATCACCAAAGGCTACGATGAAAAGAGGAGGTTGGTTCCAACCTCCAAGGGGGTTTGTAAAACTTAATGTGGATGCTTCTTTTGATCATGACCGGCTCAGGGGCACGGCTGGTGCTGTTTTGAGAGATGATAAAGGAAAATTCATTGCAGGGGGGAATTGGAGAATTGATTGGTGCACAGACGTTCTGACGGCTGAAGCTATGGCGCTTAGATATGGTCTAACTATTGCTCAAAGGGCGGGCTGCAACCGCTTAGTTATTAACTCAGATAACATGGAGGTTATCAAAACCATGAACAATGGAGGACGGTCATCTAGTACAGCGGCGGCAGTGTTTGACGATTGTTATTTTTTAGCATGTGACTTTCCCATTACTAAATTTGAGCATTGTAATAGAGAAGCAAATAGGGTCGCACATGAACTTGCTAAGTTAGCTAGATTTTCTTCATCTTTGAACTGGTTTGAGGAGCCCTTGAGTGAAATTGCACCCCTCCTCATAAACGATGTACTTGTTATCGCAAATGAATAAAGTTTCTATGTTTCTTTTCAAAACAAAGGGGGTCCTTTTGCTACAAGAATTTGATTTGCATACTATTGACTGAAAGGGAGCTGAGAATCCCGTAGCTGATAACTTGTCTCGAATGGAAAATGTTCTTGATGACCCACTGCATATTGATGATAGTTTTCCTGATGAAAAATTAGCCATTATAAATGCTTCTCGTAATACTCCTTGGTATGCAGACTATGCTAATTACATTGTTGCTAAATATATACCACCTAGTTTCACATACCAATAAAAGAAACAGTTCTTCTTTGATTTAAGACATTACTTTTGGGATGACCTTGATACGTCTCCAATGTATCTATAATTTATGAAGTATTCATGCCACATTTACAACAATTTTATATGGTTTGAGTGCAATTTTATATGATTTAAATGAAGCTAACATGGACTGACACTGTTTTCAGCAGAACTACCATGGTGTTGTCTTTTGTGCAGAAATCAAGTTCTCCAAATGCAGCGGAACTTTTTGATGATTTTTTTGGAAGAAAAGAGGCACTAGAAGCTTCATGGGAGGGCCAGAAGATCCATGAGGGCCCCACTACCCACCTGGGCGCGCCAGCCGCGAGGTGGGCCCATCTTGCCCTGGTGGGTAGTGGGCCCCTCGAAGCCCATCTGGACGTGAGACCGACGCCAAAAAATCCTAGAAATACAGAAACCCCCAGAAATAACCCTAGATCAGAAGTCCCGCCACCGCAAGCCTCTGTAGCCATGAAAAACCAAGCTGGACCCTGTTTCGGCACTCTGCTGGAGGGGGAAATCATCACCGGAGGCCATCTTCATCATCCCGGCGGCCACCATGATGAGGCTTATTTTGGGGCCTGCGTTGCCCTTTGCACTATTCACGGTACTAGGGCGGTAGTTAACCGGTAGTACTGCTTCGTGCGGTACTGCCGCTCTGATGACCACTTCAGTATCGCAGTTCCACTGGGCCAAGCGATCCTAATCGGTAGTACCGCTCGGATGGACGGCACTACTGCTCCAGTACTCTATGCTCGTTGGCGTCTGACTGGTATTGCCGCCTTAAATGGTAGTACCGCTCCTCGGAGCGGTAGTACCACTTTACTACTTGCTGAGCATAACGGTTGGATATTTTGGCCCACAATATAAAGGGGTCTTCTTCTCCAAGAAGACCCACATCTTTTCCCCCAAGCTCCATTGTTGCACTATAGCTCATTTTCACCTGATCTCTCTCCCTAGCCATCAAAACTTGTTGATCTTCTAGGGTTTGGAGGAGAGGGCCTTGGATCTATGCTTCCACCAAGAGATATTTGATTCCCCCCACTAATCCTTTGCAGATCTTGTTACTCTTGGGTGTTTGGGCACCCTAAACGGAAGAGGTCACCTAAGAGCCACAATCCATCGCGGTGAAGCTTCATGATGGTGTTGGGAGCCTCCAATTAAGTTGTGGAGAGAGCCCCAAGCTTATTTGTAAAGGTTCGGTCGCCGCCTTCAAGGGCACTGCTTGTGGATTCATGGCATCTTGCATTGTGTGAGGGCGTGATGAGGATACGGTAGCCCTAATGGCTTCTTGGGGAGCATTCTGCCTCCACACCCCTCCAAAGGAGACGTACCTCGGATTCCAACATATCCTATAATACTCTACAGGTATTCGCTCAGTTCATTTTCCTCTCGTCCCTGGCGGCTGGAACCCTAGCCGCTGCCAGGAGAGGCCAATCTTCCAGCACCGTCTTCCGGCGGCTCCCCTCTGTTGGGGAACGTAGTATTTTAAAAAAATTGCCTACGATCACGCAAGATCTATCTAGGAGAAGCATAGCAACGAGCGGGGAGAGTGTGTCCACGTACCCTCGTAGACCGAAAGCGGAAGCGTTAAGTAACGCGGTTGATGTAGTCAAACGTCTTCGCGATCCAACCGATCAAGTACTGAACGCACGGCACCTCCGCGATCTGCACACGTTCAGCTCGGTGACGTCCCTCGTACTCTTGATCTAGCTGAGGCCGAGGGAGAATTTCGTCAGCACGATGGCGTGATGACGGTGATGATGAAGTTACCGATGCAGGGCTTCGCCTAAGCACTACAACGATATGACCGAGGTGGAAATCTGTGGAGGGGGGCACCGCACATGGCTAAGACAACTGTTAACTTGTGTGTCTATGGGGTGCCCCCCTCCCCCGTATATAAAGGACGGGAGGAGGGGGGCGGCCGGCCCTCATGGTGCGCCCCAAGGGGGAATTCCGACTCCTACTAGGAGTAGGTTTCCCCCCTTTCCTAGTCCTAATAGGAGGGGGAAGGAAGGGGAAGAGGAGAGGAAGGAAAGGGGGCCGGCCCCCTTCCCAATTCGTATTGGGCTTGGGGGGGCGCGCCCCCACCTCTTGGCCGCCTCCTCTCTCTCCCACTAAAGCCCATGTAGGCCCATTTATCCCCGGGGGGTTCCGGTAAACCCCCGGTACTCCGGTATATGCCCGAACTCATCCGAAACCTTTCCGGTGTCCAAACATAACCTTCCAATATATCAATCTTCATGTCTCGACCATTTCGAGACTCCTCGTCATGTCCGTGATCACATCCGGGACTCCGAACTACCTTCGGTACATCAAAACACATAAACTCATAATACCGATCGTCATCGAACGTTAAGCGTGCGGACCCTACGGGTTCGAGAACTATGTAGACATGACCGAGACTCACTTCCGGTCAATAACCAATAGCGGAACCTGGATGCTCATATTGGTTCCTACATATTCTAGGAAGATCTTTATCGGTCAAACCTCATAACAACATACGCTGTTCCCTTTGTCATCGGTATGTTACTTGCCCGAGATTCGATCGTCGGTATCATCATACCTAGTTCAATCTCGTTACCGGCAAGTCTCTTTACTCGTTCTGTAATGCATCATCCCGCAACTAACTCATTAGTCACATTACTTGCAAGGCTTATAGTGATGTGCATTACCGAGAGGGCCCAGAGATACCTCTCCGACAATCGGAGTGACAAATCCTAATCTTGATCTATGCCAACTCAACAAACACCATCGGAGACACCTGTAGAGCATCTTTATGATCACCCAGTTATGTTGTGACGTTTGATAGCACACTAAGTGTTCCTCCGGTATTCGGGAGTTGCATAATCTCATAGTCATAGGAACATGTATAAGTCATGAAGAAAGCAATAGCAATAAACTAAACGATCATTATGCTAAGCTAACGGATGGGTCTTGTCCATCACATCATTCTCTAATGATGTGATCCCGTTCATCAAATGACAACACATGTCTATGGGTAGGAAACTTAACCATCTTTGATTAACGAGCTAGTCAAGTAGAGGCATACTAGGGACACTCTGTTTGTCTATGTATTCACACATGTACTAAGTTTCCGGTTAATACAATTCTAGCATGAATAATAAACATTTATCATGATATAAGTAAATATAAATAACAACTTTATTATTGCCTCTAGGGCATATTTCCTTCAGTCTCCCACTTGCACTAGAGTCAATAATCTGGTTCACATCGTCATGTGATTTCACACCAATAGTTCACATCTTTATGTGATTAGTTCACATCTCCATGTGACTAATACCCAAAGGGTTTACTAGAGTCAATAATCTAGTTCACATTGCTATGTGATTAACACCCAAAGAGTGATCATGTTTTGCTTGTGAGAGAAGTTTAGTCAACGGGTCTGCCACATTCAGAGCCGTATGTATTTTGCCAATTTTCTATGTCTACAATGCTCTGCACGGAGCTACTCTAGCTAATCGCTCCCACTTTCAATATGTATCTAGATCGAGACTTAGAGCCATCTAGATCGGTGTCAAAGCTTGCATCGACGTAACTCTTTACGACGAACTCTTTGTCACCTCCATAACCGAGAAACATTTCCTTATTCCACTAAGGATAATTTTGACCGCTGTTCAGTGATCCACTCCTCGATCACTATTGTACCCTCTTGCCAAACTCATGGTGAGGTACACAATAGGTCTGGTACACAGCATAGCATACTTTATAGAACCTATGACTGGGGCATAGGGAATGACTTTTCATTCTCTTTCTATTTTTTGCCGTGGTCGGGTTTTGAGTCTTTACTCAACTTCACACCTTGCAACACAAGCAAGAACTCCTTCTTTGACTGTTCCATTTTGAACTACTTCAAAATCTTGTCAAGGTATGTACTCATTGAAAAAACTTATTAAGCGTCTTGTTCTATCTCTATAGATCTTGATGCTCAATATGTAAGCAGCTTCACCGAGGTCTTTCTTTGAAAAACTCCTTTCAAACACTCCTTTATGCTTTCCAAAAAAATTCTACATTATTTCCGATCAACAATATGTCATTCACATATACTTATCAGAAATGTTGTAGTGCTCCCACTCAGTTTCTTGTAAATACAGGCTTCTCAAAAAGTTTGTATAAAACCATATGCTTTGATCACAGTATCAAAGCATATATTCCAACTCCGAGATGCTTGCACCAGTCCATAGATGGATCGCTGGAGCTTGCACATTTTGTTAGCACCTTTAGGATTGACAAAACCTTCTGTTTGTATCATATACAACTCTTCTTTAAGAAATCCATTAAGGAATGCAGTTTTGACATCCATTTGCTAGATTTCATAAAATGTGGCAATTGCTAACATGATTCGGACAGACTTAAGCATCGCTACGAGTGAGAAAATTTTATCGTAGTCAACTCCTTGAACTTGTCGAAAACTTTTTGCGACAATTTGAGCTTTGTAGATAGTAACACTACTATCAGCGTCCGTCTTCCTCTTGAAGATCCATTTATTCTCAATGGCTAGCCGATCATCGGGCAAGTCAATCAAAGTCCATACTTTGTTCTCATACATGGATCCCATCTCAGATTTCATGGCCTCAAGCCATTTCGCGGAATCTGGGCTCATCATCGCTTCCTCATAGTTCGTAGGTTTGTCATGGTCAAGTAACATGACCTCCAGAATAGGATTTCTGTACCACTCTGGTGCGGATCTTACTCTGGTTGACCTACGAGGTTCGGTAGTAACTTGATCAGAAGTTTCATGATCATCATCATTAGCTTCCTCACTAATTGGTATAGGAATCACTGGAACTGATTTCTGTGATGAACTACTTTCCAATAAGGGAGAAGGTACAACTACCTCATCAAGTTCTACTTTCCTCCCACTCACTTCTTTCAAGAGAGACTCCTTCTCTAGAAAGGGTCCAGTCTTAGCAACAAAGATCTTGCCTTTGGATCTGTGATAGAAGGTGTACCCAACAGTTTCTTTTGGGTATCCTATGAAGACACATTTCTCCGATTTGGGTTCGAGCTTATCAGGTTGAAGCTTTTTCACATAAGCATCGCAGCCCCAAATTCTAAGAAACGACAACTTGGGTTTCTTGTCAAACCACAGTTCATATGGTGTCATCTCAACGGATTTAGATGGTACCCTATTTAACATGAATGCAGCTATCTCTAATGCATAACCCCAAAACGATAGTGATAAATCGGTAAGAGACATCATAGATTGCACCATATCTAATAAAGTACAATTATGATATTCGGACACACCATTATGCTGTGGTGTTCCAGGTGGCGTGAGTTGCGAAACTATTCCACATTGATTCAAATGAAGACCAAACTCGTAGCTCAAATATTCGTCTCCACGATCAGATCGTAGAAACTTTATTTTCTTGTTACGATGATTTTCCACTTCACTCTGAAATTATTTGAACTTTTCAAATGTTTCAGACTTATGTTTCATCAAGTAGATATACTCATATCTGCTCAAATCATCTGTGAAGGTCAGAAAAATAACGATGCCCGCCGCGAGCCTCAACACTCATCGGATCGCATACATCAGTATGTATTATTTCCAATAAGTCAGTTGCTTGCTCCATTGTTCCGGAGAACGGAGTTTTAGTCATCTTGCCCATGAGGCATGGTTCGCAAGCATCAAGTGATTCATAATCAAGTGATTCCAAAAGCCCATCAGCATGGAGTTTCTTCATGCGCTTTACACCAATATGACCTAAACGGCAGTGCCACAAATATGTTGCACTATCATTATCAACTTTGCATCTTTTGGCATCAATATTATGAATATGTGTATTACTACGATCGAGACTCAATAAACCATTCACCTTTGGGTGTATGACCACAGAAGGTTTTATTCATGTAAACAGAATAACAATTATTCTTTGACTTAACTGAATAACCGTATTGCAATAAACATGATCCAATCATATTATGCTCAACGCAAACACCAAATAACATTTATTTTAGGTTCAACACTAATCCCGAAGGTAAAGGGAGTGTGTGATGGTGATCTTATCAACCTTGGAATCACTTCCAACACACATCGCCACCTTGCCCTCAACTAGTCTTTGTTCATTTTGTAACTCCTATTTGGAATTACTAATCATAGCAATTGAACCAGTATCAAATACCCAGGGGCTACTATGAACACTAGTAAAGTACACATCAATAACATGTATATCATATATACTTTTGTTCACTTTGCCATCCTTCTTATCCGCCAAGTATTTGGGGCAGTTCCACTTCCAGTGACCATTTCCTTTGCAGTAGAAGCACTCAGTTCCAGGCTTGGGTCTAGCTTTGGGCTACTTCATGGGAGCAGCAACTTGCTTGCTATTCTTTTTGAAGTTCCCTTTCTTTCCCTTGCCCTTTTACTTGAAACTAGTAGTCTTTGTCAACCATCAACATTTGATGCTATTTCTTGATTTCTACCTTCGCCGATTTCAACATCGCGAAGAGCTTGGGAATTACTTTCGTCATCCCTTGCATATTATAGTTCATCACTAAGTTCTAGTAACTTGGTGATAGTGACTAGAGAACTTTGTCAATTACTATCTTATCTGGAAGATTAACTCCCACTTGATTCAAGCAATTGTAGTACCCAGACAATCTGAGCACATGCTCACTGGTTGAGCTATTCTCCTCCATCTTGTAGGCAAAGTACTGTCAGAGGTCTCATACCTCTCGACACGGGCATGAGTATGAAATACCAATTTCAACTCTTAGAACATCTTATATGCTCCGTGGCGTTCAAAACAGTTTTGAAGTCCCGGTTCTAAGCCGTAAAGCATGGTGCACTAAACTATTAAGTAGTCATCATACCGAGCTTTGTCAAACGTTCATAATGTGTGCATCTACTCCTGCAATAGGTTTGTCACCTAGCGGTGCATCAAGGACATAATTCTTCTGTGCAACAATGAGGATAATCCTCAGATCACGGACCAAGTCCGCATCATTGCTACTATCATCTTTCAACATAATTTTTCTCTAGGAACATATCAAAAATAAACAGGGAGTTACATCACGAGCTATTGATTTACAACATAGTTATGCAAATACTACCAGGACTAAGTTCATGATAAATTAAAGTTCAATTAATCATATTACTTAAGAACTCCCACTTAGATAGACATCCCTCTAATCATCTAAGTGATCACGTGATCCATACCAACTAAACCATGTCCGATCATCACTTGAGATGGAGTAGTTTTCAATGGTGAACATCACTATGTTGATCATATCTACTATATGATTCATGCTCGACCTTTCGGTCTCAGTGTTCCGAGGCCATATCTGCATATGCTAGGCTCGTCAAGTTTAATCCGAGTATTCTGCGTGTGCAAAACTGGCTTGCACCCGTTGTATGTGAACGTAGAGCTTATCACACCCGATCATCACGTGGTGTCTCGGCACGACGAACTGTCGCAACGGTGCATACTCAGGGAGAACACTTATACCTTGAAATTTAGTGAGAGATCATCTTATAATGCTACTGCTACCTCTTGAGCATGCGTTGGTTTTCCCTTGAAGAGGAAAGGGTGATGCAGCAAAGTAGCGTAAGTATTTACCTCTGTTTTTGAGAACCAAGGTATCAATCCAGTAGGAGGCCACACGCAAGTCCCTCGTACCTACACAAACAAATAAGAACCTTGCAACCAACGCGATAAAGGGGTTGTCAATCCCTTCACGGCCACTTGCAAAAGTGAGATCTGATAGAGATGATAAGATAATATTTTTGGTATTTTTATGATAAAGATTGAAAGTAAAGATTGCAAAATAAATGGCGCCAGAAATCGCTAGTTGTTGGGAGATTAATATGATGGAAAATAGACCC
The DNA here is from genome assembly GCA_036873465.1 of Thinopyrum obtusiflorum. Taxonomy (NCBI): domain Eukaryota; kingdom Viridiplantae; phylum Streptophyta; class Magnoliopsida; order Poales; family Poaceae; genus Thinopyrum; species Thinopyrum obtusiflorum. The sequence goes on from JAAAWM010012084.1 coordinate 21,933, forward strand.
GGGGGCCATAGGTTTCACTAGTGGCTTCTCTCAGGGGGGGGGGGGGGGGGGGGGGGGGGGGGGGGGGGGGGGGGGGGGGGGGGGGGGGGGGGGGGGGGGGGGGGGGGGGGGGGGGGGGGGGGGGGGGGGGGGGGGGGGGGGGGGGGGGGGGGGGGGGGGGGGGGGGGGGGGGGGGGGGGGGGGGGGGGGGGGGGGGGGGGGGGGGGGGGGGGGGGGGGGGGGGGGGGGGGGGGGGGGGGGGGGGGGGGGGGGGGGGGGGGGGGGGGGGGGGGGGGGGGGGGGGGGGGGGGGGGGGGGGGGGGGGGGGGGGGGGGGGGGGGGGGGGGGGGGGGGGGGGGGGGGGGGGGGGGGGGGGGGGGGGGGGGGGGGGGGGGGGGGGGGGGGGGGGGGGGGGGGGGGGGGGGGGGGGGGGGGGGGGGGGGGGGGGGGGGGGGGGGGGGGGGGGGGGGGGGGGGGGGGGGGGGGGGGGGGGGGGGGGGGGGGGGGGGGGGGGGGGGGGGGGGGGGGGGGGGGGGGGGGGGGGGGGGGGGGGGGGGGGGGGGGGGGGGGGGGGGGGGGGGGGGGGGGGGGGGGGGGGGGGGGGGGGGGGGGGGGGGGGGGGGGGGGGGGGGGGGGGGGGGGGGGGGGGGGGGGGGGGGGGGGGGGGGGGGGGGGGGGGGGGGGGGGGGGGGGGGGGGGGGGGGGGGGGGGGGGGGGGGGGGGGGGGGGGGGGGGGGGGGGGGGGGGGGGGGGGGGGGGGGGGGGGGGGGGGGGGGGGGGGGGGGGGGGGGGGGGGGGGGGGGGGGGGGGGGGGGGGGGGGGGGGGGGGGGGGGGGGGGGGGGGGGGGGGGGGGGGGGGGGGGGGGGGGGGGGGGGGGGGGGGGGGGGGGGGGGGGGGGGGGGGGGGGGGGGGGGGGGGGGGGGGGGGGGGGGGGGGGGGGGGGGGGGGGGGGGGGGGGGGGGGGGGGGGGGGGGGGGGGGGGGGGGGGGGGGGGGGGGGGGGGGGGGGGGGGGGGGGGGGGGGGGGGGGGGGGGGGGGGGGGGGGGGGGGGGGGGGGGGGGGGGGGGGGGGGGGGGGGGGGGGGGGGGGGGGGGGGGGGGGGGGGGGGTAATATGATTAATTGAACTTTAATTTATCATGAACTTAGTCCTGGTAGTATTGACATATCTATGTTGTAGATCAATAGCTCGCGTTGTTGCTTTCATATGTTTATTTTGATATGTTCCTAGAGAAAATTGTGTTGAAAGATGTTAGTAGCAATAATGCGGATTGTATCCGTGATCTGAGGTTTATCCTCATTGCTGCACAGAAGAATTATGTCCTTGATACACCGCTAGGTGACAGACCTATTGCAGGAGCAGATGCAGACGTTATGAACGTTTGGCTAACTCAATATGATGACTACTTGATAGTTTAGTGCACCATGCTTAACGGCTTAGAATCGGGACTTCAAAGACGTTTTGAACGTCATGGACCATATGAGATGTTCCAGGAGTTGAAGTTAATATTTCAAGCAAATACCCGAGTTGAGAGATATGAAGTCTCCAACAAGTTCTATAGCTAAAAGATGGAGGAGAATCGCTCAACTAGTGAGCATGTGCTCAGATTGTCTGGGTACTACAATCGCTTGAATCAAGTGGGAGTTAATCTTCCAGATAAGATAGTGATTTACAGAATTCTCTAGTCACCATCACCAAGTTAGTAGAACTTCGTGATGAACTATAATATGCAAGGGATAACGGAAACAACTCCCAAGCACTTCGTGATGCTGAAATCAACGAAGGTAGAAATCAAGAAAAACATCAAGTGTTGATGGTTGACAAGATCACTAGTTTCAAGAAAAGGGCAGAGGGAAGAAAGGGGAACTTCAAGAAGAACAGCAAGCAAGTTGCTGCTCAAGTGAAGAAGCCCAAGTCTGGTCCTAAGCCTGAGACTGAGTGCTTCCACTGCACAGGGACTGGTCACTGGAAGTGGAACTACCCCAAGTGATTGGCGCATAAGAAGGATGGCAAAGTGAACATAAGTATATTTGATATACATGTTATTGATGTGTACTTTACTAGTGTTTATGGCAAACCCTCAGTATTTGATACTAGTTCAGTTGCTAAGATTAGTAACTCGAAACGAGAGTTGCAGAATAAACAGAGACTAGTTAAGGGTGAAGTGACGATGTGTGTTGGAAGTGGTTCCAAGATTGATATGATCATCATCGCACACTCCCTATAATTTCGGGATTAGTGTTGAACCTAAATAAGTGTTATTTGGTGTTTGCATTGAGCATGAATATGATTTGATCATGTTTATTGTAATACGGTTATTCATTTAAGTAAGAGAATAAATTGTTGTTCTGTTTACATGAATAAAACCTTATATGGTTACACACCCAATGAAAATAGTTCATTGGATCTCGATCGTAGTAATACACATAATCATAATATTGAAACCAAAAAATGCAAAGTTAATAATGATGGTGCAACTTATTTGTGGCACTACTGTTTAGGTCATACGTTCCCCAACAGTGGTATCAGAGCCAGGTTTTATATATTGATGTTATATGCACAAGTAGAACACAAGTGAGTTGTGGGCGATATAAGTCATATTGCCTACCAGCATGTCATACTTTGGTTCAGCGGTATTGTTGGACGAGACGACCCGGACCAACATTACGCGTACGCTTAAGCGAGACAGGTTCCCCCGACGTGCTTTGCACATAGGTGGCTTGCGGGCGACAGTCTCTCCAACTTTATTTGAACCAAGTGTGGCTACGCCCGGTCCTTGCGAAGGTTAAAACAGAGTCTATTTGACAAACTATCGTTGTGGTTTTGATGCGTAGGTGAGATTGGTTCTTGCTTAAGCCCGTAGCATCCACGTAAAACATGCAACAACAAAGTAGAGGACGTCTAACTTGTTTTTGCAGGGCATGTTGTGATGTGATATGGTCAAGACATGATGCTAAATTTTATTGTATGAGATGATCATGTTTTGTAACCGAGTTATCGGCAACTGGCAGGAGCCATATGGTTGTCGCTTTATTGTATGCAATGCAATCGCGATGTAATGCTTTACTTTATTACTAAGAGGTAGTGATAGTCGTGGAAGCATAAGATTGGCGAGACAACAACGATGCTACAATGGAGATCAAAGTGTCGCGCCGGTGACGATGGTGATCACGACGGTGCTTCGAAGATGGAGATCAGGGGGGGGGGGGGGGGGGGGGGGGGGGGGGGGGGGGGGGGGGGGGGGGGGGGGGGGGGGGGGGGGGGGGGGGGGGGGGGGGGGGGGGGGGGGGGGGGGGGGGGGGGGGGGGGGGGGGGGGGGGGGGGGGGGGGGGGGGGGGGGGGGGGGGGGGGGGGGGGGGGGGGGGGGGGGGGGGGGGGGGGGGGGGGGGGGGGGGGGGGGGGGGGGGGGGGGGGGGGGGGGGGGGGGGGGGGGGGGGGGGGGGGGGGGGGGGGGGGGGGGGGGGGGGGGGGGGGGGTAATGATGATGATCATGAAACTTCGGATCAAGTTACTACCGAACCTAGTAGGTTAACCAGAGTACGTTCCGCACTAGAGTGGTATGGTAATCCTGATCTGGAAATCATGTTACTATACCATGACGAACCTACAAACTATGAGGAAGCGATGATGAGCCCAGATTCCGCGAAATGGCTTGAGGCCATGAAATCTGAGATGGGATCCATGTATGAGAACAAAGTGTGGACTTTGGTTGACTTGCCCGATGATCGGCAAGCCATTGAGAATAAATGGATCTTCAAGAGGAAGACAGACGCTGATAGTAGTGTTACTATCTACAAAGCTAGAATTGTCGCAAAAAGGTTTTTTGACAAATTCCAGGTGTTGACTACGATGAGAGTTCCTCACTCGTATCTATGCTTAAGTCTATCCGAATCATGTTAGCAATTGCCGCATTTTATGAAATCTGACAAATGGATAAACAAAATTGCATTCCTTAATGGATTTATTAAATAAGAGTTGTATATGATGCAACAAGAAGGTTTTGTCAATCCTAAAGGTGCTAACAAAATATGCAAGCTCCAGCGATCCATCTATGGACTGGTGCAAGCATCTCGGAGTTGGAATATATGCTTTGATAAATTGATCAAAGCATATAGTATTATACATACTTGCGGTGAAGCCTGTATTTACAAGAAAGTGAGTGGGAGCACTACAACATTTCTGATAAGTATATGTGAATGACATATTGTTGATCGAAAATAATGTAGAATTATTCTGCAAAGCATAAAGGAGTGTTTGAAAGGAGTTTTTCAAAGAAAGACCTCGATGAAACTGCTTACATATTGAGCATCAAGATCTATAGAGATAGATCAAGACGCTTGATAAGTTTTTTTCAATGAGTACATACCTTGACAAGATTTTGAAGTAGTTCAAAAGTCAAAGAAAGAGTTCTTGCCTGTGTTACAAGGTGTGAAATTGAGTAAGACTCAAAGCCCGACCACGGCAGAAGATAGAAAGAGAATGAAAGTCATTCCCTATCTCTCAGCCATAGGTTCTATAAAGTATGCCATGCTGTGTACCAGATCTATTGTATACCTTACACTGATTTTGGCAAGGGAGTACAATAGTGATCTAGGAGTAGATCACTGAACAGCGGTCAAAATTATCCTTAGTGGAATAAGGATATGTTTCTCGATTATGGAGGTGACAAAAGGTTCGTCGTAAAGGGTTACGTCGATACAAGTTTTGGCACTGATTCAGATGACTCTAAGTCTTAATCTGGATACTTATTGAAAGTGGGAGCAATTAGCTAAAGTAGCTCCGTGCAGAGCATTGTAGACATAGAAATTTGCAAAATACATACGGATCTGAATATGGCAGACCCGTTGACTAAACCTCTCTCACAAGCAAAACATGATCACGCCTTAGTAAACCCTTTGGGTGTTGGTCACATGGCGATGTGAACTATTGGTGTTAATGGGGGGGGGGGGGGGGGGGGGGGGGGGGGGGGGGGGGGGGGGGGGGGGGGGGGGGGGGGGGGGGGGGGGGGGGGGGGGGGGGGGGGGGGGGGGGGGGGGGGGGGGGGGGGGGGGGGGGGGGGGGGGGGGGGGGGGGGGGGGGGGGGGGGGGGGGGGGGGGGGGGGGGGGGGGGGGGGGGGGGGGGGGGGGGGGGGGGGGGGGGGGGGGGGGGGGGGGGGGGGGGGGGGGGGGGGGGGGGGGGGGGGGGGGGGGGGGGGGGGGGGGGGGGGGGGGGGGGGGGGGGGGGGGGGGGGGGGGGGGGGGGGGGGGGGGGGGGGGGGGGGGGGGGGGGGGGGGGGGGGGACCTCATTAGGAGAATGACGTGATGGACTTGACCCAACCGTTAGCTTAGCACATGATCGTTTTGTTAGTGCTACTGCTTTCACTATGTCATATACATGTTCCTCAGACCATGAGATCATACAACTCCCGGACACCGTAGGAATACTTTGGGTGTTATCAAACGTCACAACGTAACTGGGTGACTATAAAGGTACACTACAGGTATCTCCGAAAGTGTCTGTTGGGTTGTGATGAATCGAGATTGGGATTTGTCATTCCGTCTATCGGAAAGGTATCTCTAGGCCCTCTCGATAATACAGCATCACAGAAGCCTTGCAAGCACCGTGGCTAATGAGTTAGCTACAGGATGAAGTATTACGGAACGCGTAAAGAGACTTGCCGGTAACAAGATTGAACTAGGTATGGGATACCGACGATCAAGTCTCGGGCAAGTAACATACCGCAGGACAAAGGGAACAACGTATGATGATATAAGAGGTTCAACCGATAAAGTTCTTTGTGGAATATGTAGGAGCCAATATGAGTATCTAGATTCCGCTATTGGTTATTGACCGGGGAGTCATCTCGGTCATGTCTACATAGTTCCCGAACCCGTAGGGTCGGCACACTTAAGGTTCGATGACGTAATAGTATTATATGAGTTATGTGATTGGTGAACCGAAGTTGTTCGGAGTCCCGGATGAGATCATGGACATGACGATGAGTTTCGGAATGTCCGAGAGGTAAAGATCGATATATTGGAAGGCTATATTCGGACGTCGGAAAGGTTCCGAGTGATTCGGGTATTTTTTGGAGTACCGGAGAATTATGGGAATTCACCGGGGGAAGTTATGGGCCTTATTGGGCCATACGGGAAAGAGAGGAGCAGGCCGCAGGGGCTGCTGCGCCCCTCCCCTTGCTGGTCCGAATTGGACAAGGGGTTTGGGGGGCGCAACACCCCTCTTTCCTTCTCCCTCTTCCCCTCTTCCTTCCCCTCTTCCTTCCCCTCTTGGTGGACTCCTATTAGGAGTAGGATTCCTAGTAGGAGTCCCCTACTTGGTGCGCCTCCCCTAGGGGGCCGGCCTCCCCTCCCTCCCTCCTTTATATACGGAGGGGGGGCGCCCCCTCTAGACACACAATTGACTTAGCCGTGTGCGGCGCCCCCCTCCACCGTTTAGAGCCACCGTCATATTTCCGGAGTGCTTAGGCGAAGCCCTGCCGGAATCTCTACACCGTCACCGTCGCCACGCCGTCGTGCTGACGGAACTCATCTACTACCTCGACGACTAGCTGGATCTAGAAGGCGAGGGACGTCATCGAGCTGAACGTGTGTTAGAACTCAGAGGTGCCGTACGTTCGACACTTGATCGGTGGATCGCGAAGCTGTTCGACTACATCGACCGCGTCACTAGACGCTTCCGCTAACGGTCTACAAGGGTATGTAGACACACTCTCCCCCTCGTAGCGATGCATATCCATGGTTAGATCTTGCGTGATCGTAGGAATTTTTTTGAAATTGCATGCTACGATTCCCTTTAGGTGATTCTCATGAAGATGCTAAGGAAGGTACAAGTTCATCATTCTTCGTTCTCTTTCTTCTTCGGTGGACTAAACTCAAGCTTCGGTATTGATCATATCTCTTCGTCTTGTTTCACATGTTTTCCCATGTTGGAATTTCTTCCAAGCCTCTCATGCTTATTCAACTCTCTCTATCTCTTCTCTAGAGTGTTGAAGGTATATCAGAAGATTCACGTTTCCATTGCTAATTCGTTCAAGTTATTTCGAGGTTGTTATCTCTTTCGAGCCATTTAATTCAACCGGTGCAATCTCTCTTTTAAAATCGTTCAACGGTGTTTTCTTTTGAGTGGGCCCTAACCCACAGGTCTTTTCCCAGGATCTTACCTGACTCTTCTAAATTTTTCGGAGTTATTCTCAAATTCTTTTTCAAAGTTTGACGTAAGAATGAATTATCATCAGTCATATTCCTTCTCCAAGATCGCTTTCAAAACATTTTTATCGTTGGTTCAACATTTCTATTCTTCATTGTTCCGGAGTGTCTCATCAATTGTCATGGTGATTCTCATCATCATTCTCAACATTTGAAGACCGAAGAAGAATTTTTCCTAAATCCTGGTCCGTTCTCTTGAAGATTCATGGTTCTAGCTTCATGCCATGCTCTCAAATCATTTCCAATCATGAGAATTCTTTTCATACCCATCCGAAGCATTTCATGAGTTCTTTCCATTTTATTCCTACGAAGGCCATCATTTCAGATTTATTCGTTCTCAATGTTTAGCTCTCATTCCCCAATTGTTCTGGTGCATCATTCAAGTATTCTCTAGTCAGCTCGTGATCTCTTCGTTCTCATGTATCTAAATTCCGTCAAGTATCTTTATTCGTTTTCTAATTCTTCCTGGTGAATTGTGCCTTTGCTACGTTCATTTTCAATTCTTACGGTGGTTCGTTCAAGATTTCTCTTCCTTCGTTATCGTATCAATTCATTCGTTGTTTCCAAATCCCACCGGTGGTTCGATCAAAACCTTCCCAAGTTTGCGCTATAACTTTGTTAATCCTTTCAAAGAAGAATAAGTAGTATGCCAAATCCGTTGCTTGTCATCAATTAAAGTTGATGAAGGGTAAGCATGACATGATTCTTATTCTTATTTCATCGAGGTGATTTAATTCTTTATCCCGGAGGCTCGTCAAAATCCTCGGTTCAAGTGTTTCATCTTTTCCTCTCCGGAGTTCCAAGTTTTCTCATTATATCGTCACGAAGATCCATCTAAATCATTGCAAGGCTCCAATCTTCTTCTCTTCAATTTTCACTTCCTTGCTATCATTCTTTTATTACCGGAGTTCTTCATGAAGGATCTACATGATGGTTCATCAAAGAGTGCATTCATTATCGAAGTGTTCTGTCAAGATTCTTTTGGAGGAGCTCATATATTCTTCTTCTTGCATTTCGAAGTGCGATTCTTTCTACCTTATCATTTGAGGTGGTGTTATGTCACTCTTGACAATTTCCCTTCGTGTTTCATGATTCACAAGTTGTCAGGAATGAGATATTTTAAACCCATCATTTTCAATTCGCTCACAAGATCTTTTCAACCCAACAATTTCTTCGTTGGTGTTATCTTGGTATAGATTTCACTTAAAACCTTCCCTAAGGAATGTTGCTAATTGTGGTGTCTATCGATAATCCAAGTTTCCTCCTATTCTCACAGTGAAAGAAGTTTTCATCTCTTCGTTGCTCTCAAGCAAGCAATTGTTCCGTTAGTGGCAGAATTTCACCTCAAATTTTGAGATGTCTCCATAAGCCCACGAGGATCATATCCTTTCCTGTTGATTTTCCAACAACTCCGTTCAACCCTTCTTCGTAAGGTTACTCTTCCTAGTTTATCGTTGTGGTGAACGATGTCATGTTCTTCTCCGTTCATTTTATTCCTTTCTTTCTTTCTTTCTTTCTTTCTTCCGGAGGCATGATGTTGTTGCTCTCGTCAAATATCATCTCATCTTATCAACTTTATGTTAAAATCCTTCTATTTTCAACCGGAGTGCTGCCCAAATTCTTTCGTTCTTATTCGTTGTCTATCTCATTTTAACCGGAGTGGTTTCAAAGTCTATATTGTCCCTTAAGCTCTTGGTTCTCATCGTATTCCTTGTTCCTCTTTGCTAACAGAGTGTTTGCAATCTCGTTCATCTCCATTGTATTCTTTCTTTCAATTTGTTCAACCTCTCAAGGTTCGTGGTTTCACTCGTTTGTCAAAGAAGCAACTTTGTTTTACCTCTTGCTATTACGCTTCTCTCCGGTGCCATCCTTAGATCTCGGGGCGAGATCTCTTGTAAATGGGGGAGTGTTGTAACGACCCAAGACCGACGCTCCAGACACCTTCCATGTTTTTCATTGTCGCTGTGTTATTTATTTGTTGGTTGCATTTCATCATCGCATCATTCACATTACATCGGCACTACGTTGCCGTCATGTTTTAAAAACTTGCATTCATTCGTCGTTGCCGTTTCTCCCTTTGCCTTCGTCACCTCCTCTCGGACCCATTTGTCTTCATCGGCCGTTCTTAGACTCCTCACAACCTCGCCCAAAAACTTGCCCGAACCCGAGACGCTCAGTCATCACCGTTGGATCCGGATCATCCCCAAACATTCCTAAAACATCTTCGATTTCTTATTTGGACTCCCTGGCCTATTTTTCCCGACCGTCTGATCTAATCGGAGGGTCCAAAATCAGTCCACCCTCTAACCCACCTACCTATTTAATCAGCCTAAACCCTAGTCCTAGCATGTCCCGTCCACCCTTCCCTCACGCCGCCACCACTCCATTTTCCTTGGGATCCCTCCCGATCCCGCAGCCTCCGACTAGATCCCTGGTTTTTCGCGCAGCCGCCCGAGCATCTCGATCCCAAGTGGATCGAGCGCTTCGCCTCCAAGCCCAGCCTCCCCTGCTCATGCCCCGAGCCTCTCGTCGTCCAGGAGCACGAGCTCCCTCGCCTCGCTGCCACGCAAACCAGAGCAACAGCTTAGCCGGTTATCCCCGTCGTTGCCGAACCTCGCCGGAGCCCCAAGACCCCGCGTCAAGTCCCTCTACTGCGTCGCCCGCCTGCGACCTCCTCTGCTTCGAGCTCGTCCTCGCGGTCCCGCCGTCGGCGACCACGACCAGCACCACCAGGCCGCCCCGCTCCTTCCTGGGTCGCTGGGAGACCATGGCCTCCACCCGCGCTCCTCTTCACCCAGGCGAACCGCGCTCGGCCTCCTTCTACCGCGCCAAGACCGCTTCCCCGCTGTCCTTGTCTGTCCGGCGAGCTGCCAGAGCACCATGGCCGACCGCCGGAGTTCCTCCTTGCCGCCGGTGAGACGCCCTGTCACCGCACCTGTGTTTTTCCCCTACACCTTCCCTATCTCACATCTCCCTCTCTCTCTTGGCATGCCCGAGTTCTTCACCGTCGCCCTGTTCAACTCCCACCATCGGGAACCGGCTCCCCTTGTCAGATCCGGTGGATCCTCGCCGCCTCCTGTCGCCTGCAGCACCGCCGTCCCCTTCTGCTTCATCATCGCACGCGAGGAGGACGACCCCAATGCCAAGTCCGTCCGCGGTCGTCGCCCATGCATCCCCTGCTTCACGAATGAGGCGCGCCCCTCGTTGGCTTGGTCCAACGCCAGCGTGGCCGGCCTCCAAGTCCCAGCAGCCTCCAAGCCCAACACCACCGACCTGGGCCTCAGCCCATGGTGAGCCGCCCCAGTTCCTGTAGCTCTAGATTCGGCCCAGTGTTGTTTTTTTTCCTGTCTGCGAATTTGCCTAGTAATGCTAAGAAAACAGATTTGCAGAAAACCCCTTCATGTTCATGCATATAGTAACTTCATAACCGTGCATCGGTTTAAAATGTTTTGTATATGTAAAATGCTTAGAATTTCATCTAGTTTCATAATATGCAACTTTCATCCCTGTTTAAAATGTTTAACTTGTTGTTTGCATTAATTTGCTTAAATGACATGCTAAAATGATTTATTTCATAACTAAATAACCGTAGCTCCGAATTAAATAAACTTTATATGTAAATGGGGTAGAAAAATGCATAGATTAACATGGTGCACTTTATTTCATGGTTTAACAACAATAAAATATGGTTTAGGGCAGAACAGTACCAAATTCAAAAATTGCATATGAGGATTTTTTCGGAATTATTGTTTGTGGTTTCCGGCCTCATTTAAACTTGCCTAGATGTGTAGTTTACTTATGCTTCACCTCTTGCCATGCTAACCAACATTTAATCTTGTCTTGTCCATAAATGAGAGCGAATTAATTATTCGAATGTGGAGTTTCATCAATATGCAACTCGTTGCACATTGAGCTCCACTTAATTTGTAGTATTGTTTGTTGCACTTTGTCATGCCATGCCTCATTAAACCGGGCATGCATCATAATTGGTTGCGCATCATGCCATGTTTATGCTTGTCGGTTTACCATGTTGTTTTGCTTCTTTCCGGTTGTGCTTCTTCTCGATAGTTCCGGTAACGTTGCGATTATGAGGATTCGTTCGACTACGCCCGTTCGTCTACTTCATGGATTCAGTCTTCTTCCTAGCGGGATTTCAGGCAAGATGATCATTATTCTGGATACCACTACTATCTTTGCTTTGCTAGTTGTCCTGATGCTATCGCTATGTCGTGCTACCTACCACTTATTTATCAAGCCTCCCAAATTGCCATGATAAGCCTCTAACCTTTTCCACCATCCCAGCAAACCGTTATTTGGCTATGTTACCGTTTTGCTCAGCCCCTCTTATAGCGTTGCTAGTTGCAGGTGCAGTTGCGGTTTGTTCCATGTTGGGACATGGATATCATGGGATATCACAATATCTCTTATTTAATTAATGCATCTATATACTTGGTAAAGGGTGGAAGGCTTGGCCTTTTGCCTGGTGTTTTGTTCCACTCTTGCCGCCTTAGTTTTTGTCATACCGGTGTTATGTTCCTTGATTTTGCGTTACTAACACGGTCGGGGTTTATGGGTCCCCCCTTGACAGTTCGCTTTGAATAAAACTCCTCCAGCAAGGCCCAACTTTGGTTTTACCATTTGCCTAATAACAACTAAAACTTGCATAGGGACTTACCGGTACCCGAGGATTCTTAATTAACAACCCGGGCCAGTGCTCCTCATGAGTGTTGGTCCAAAACAGAGTCGTTCGCGGCTTCCCCCGGGGCAACTTGGGTCTCAGTTGTTGTATGCTATGCTCATCCGATCGTGGCCTGAGACGAGATACGCGCGGCTCCTATCAGGGTGTCGGCACGTCGGGAGGTCTTGCTGGTTTTGTTTTACCATTGTCGAAATGTCTTGTGAACCGAGATTCCGAGCTTGATCGGGTTGTTCTGAGAGGAGGATTTTCCTCCGCTGATCGTGAGAGTTTGTGATGGACTAAGTTGGGACACCCCTGCAGGGTTTAAACTTTTGAAAGCCGTGCCCGCGGTTATGTGGCACATGGGAAGTTTTAATATCCGGTTGTAGAGAACTTGACACCAGATCCGAATTAAAATACACCAACCATGTGCGTAACCGCGACCGTCTCTTTTCGAGTGAGGTCGAGAAAAGAACACGGTGGGGTTATGTTTGACTCGTAAGTAGTTCAGGATCACTTCTTGATCATTACTAGTTTGCGACCGTTTGCGTAGTTTCTCATCTTATTCTTGTACTCGTAAGTTAGCCACCATACAATGCTTAGTGCTACTGCAACCTCACCACTTATCCATTCCATACCCATTAAGCTTTGCTAGTCTTGATACCCATGGTAATGGGATTGCTGAGTCCTCGTGGCTCACAGATTACTACAACAACAGTTGCAGGTACAGGTAATGCGATGATCATGACATGAGAGTGATGTTTACTTGTTTTGGAGTTCTTCTTCTGCTTCTTCGATCAGGGGATAGGTTCCTGGTCGGCAGCCTGGGCTAGCAGGGTGGATGTCGTTCTTGTTTTCTATTTGTTTTCATCCATAGTCGGATGCCGCTCTTCTGTATGATGTTTGCTATGTATTGGATGTACTCTTGTGGCATTTGTATGCCTTTGTATGTATCCCCAACTATTATGTTATGGTACGATGTAATGATATACACCTTGCAAAAACGTCTTCAATATGCGCTTCTATCCTTGGTGGGACCTTCGAGTTCCTCTCGGATAGGGTCGCATATTGGGCGTGACAGTCCCCCAACCCTAATTCTTGCGCTATAAATTCCCAAATATTCCCAAACCACCAGAAGAGTCCACCAAAAATACTTTTCCGCCACCGCAAGCCTCTGTTCTCGTGAGATCCCATCTTGGGGCCTTTTCCGGCGATCTGTCGGAGGGGGATTCGATTACGGAGGGCCTCTACATCAACCTTGCTACCCTACCGATGATGCGTGAGTAGTTTACCACAGACCTACGGGTCCATAGCTAGTAGCTAGATGGCTTCTTCTCTCTCTTTGATCTTCAATACAATGTTCTCCTTGATGTTCTTGGAGATCTATTCGATGTAATACTTTTTTGTAGTGTGTTTGTTGAGATCCGATGAACTGTGGATTTATGATCAGATTATCTATGAATATTATTTGAGTCTTCTCTGAACTCTTTTATGCATGATTAAGATATCTTTGTATTTCTCTTCGAACTATCGGTTTGGTTTGGCCAACTAGATTGGTTTTTCTTGCAATGGGAGAGGTGCTTTGTTTTGGGTTCAATCTTGCGGTGTCCTCACCCAGTGACAGAAGGGGTAGCGAGGCACGTATTGTATTGTTGCCATCAAAGATAAAAAGATGGGGTTTATATCATATTGCTTGAGTTTATCCCTCTACATCATGTCATCTTGCTTAAGGCGTTACTCCGTTCTTATGAACTTAATACTCTAGATGCATGCTGGATAGCGGTCGATGTGTGGAGTAATAGTAGTAGATGCAGAATTGTTTCGGTCTACTTGTCACGGACGTGATGCCTATATTCATGATCATTGCCTTAGATATCATCATAACTTTGCGCTTTTCTATCAATTGCTCAACAGTAATTTGTTCACCTACCATATGCTATCTTGAAGAGAGAAGCCTCTAGTGAAACCTATGGCCCCCGGGTCTATTTTCCATCATATATTTTCAGATCTATAAACCAAAAAACCCAAAAATACCTTGCTGCAATTTATTTAGATTTATTTTAGTTTACCTTTTTATTTATCTTTTATACCTATCTCTATTAGATCTCTCTTGTTTGAGACTGTGAAGGGATTGACAACCCCTTTTTCGTGTTGAGTGCAAGTGTTTGTTAGTTTGTGCAGGTGCATAGATTGGAGACTTGCTTGTGCCTCCTACTGGATTGATACCTTGGTTCTTAACTGAGGGAAATACTTATCTCTACTTTGCTGCATCATCCTTTCCTCTTCAATTGAAAAATCAACGCAAGCTCAAGAAGTAGCAGGAAGAATTTCTGGCGCCGTTGCCGGGGAGGTTCTACATCAAGCCTACCAAGTACCCATCATAAACTATCATCTCTTGCATTACATTATTTGCCATTTGCCTCTCATTTTCCTCCCCGCCCCCCCAATTCTAAAACGTTTTCAGAAAAACACAAAAAGATTTGCCTTTTTATTCGCCCTTCTTTCGTTCGTCTTTTTGTTTGCCTTTTATTTGCTCGTTTGCTAGATTGGTTTCTTGCCATCATGTCTGAATCTGGGGAGTTTATCATTGAAAAAGATAGCAATAATATTGAGGGAAGTTTTAATGATTTTACCAATAATGATCCTCATGAAGAAGAACCCACTATTATCCATACTAAAAAACTCCGTGTGGGTAGCGGTAATATTATTGGAAAAGGGGTGATTCAAGATTTCTTTACTTGTGCCAGTACTTTACCAATGCTAGGAGGGTCAATTATGAATAAAACGATTAGCCTTGCGGATGCAATATCTTTGCTTATAGTTGAATTTGAAAGACAATTTGTTCACATGCATCCATGCATACAAAGGCTTTTACTAGAATTTTCCAATATTCATGATCCTTCCGTTAAGGGTGTCACCACTATATTTTTAGCTCACGAGTTTAGGTTTATCATGAAAGAAGCCGGTGAAATATTTGCTCATTATAATATTAATGGTGGTTGTCCTCCTATAGAAGAGATCCTTTTTAATAAAGAAGAAACTAGGAGATTACAATCTCTGGATTATGCTGCTTACAATGAAAACCTAAGAAAGAAAGTCCCTACCGATGTTTTGATTGATAAAATTTCTGAGCTCAATGACAATATTTCTATACAAAATAATGGATAAGGGTTTGTGCTTAGGGATAGACTTAGGGCGTTTAATCAAAGGAATGTTTACAATGAAGAAATAATTATCAAATACAAAGGGCCGAAGGAGGAACCTATTCCTCCCAAACTTGATCTTATAGATCCATACCCTATCAAATTTAGCCCCTTTGATTATTTATTTTTGACACAAATAAAGCTTGCTGCCGAGAGAGGGAATATGAGATGATCATGGATGATCTCCCTCACTTCTATTACAATACCTAGATCTACGTTTTATGCCTAGCTAGGGGCGTTAAACAATAGCGCTTGTTGGGAGGCAACCCAATTTTATTTTTATGTTTTTTTATTTTGGTTCTGTTTCTCAATAAATACACATTATTACCTCTGTAGTAATTGTGTTTTGGTATTTTAATTAGTGTTTGAGCCAAGTAATACCTTTGGGATGGTCTATGGTGATAGTTGATTTGATCTTGCTGAAAAATAGAAACTTTTGCGCTCATTGTCAGAAATTTAAAAAATCACAGAAACTTGCTTTTGATCTGAATTTTTTACACAAGATTGATATACAAATTTCCTAATTTTTCAGAATTTTTGGGTTACATAAGTATAAGAAATTTCCAGATTACTACAGAATGTTCTGTTTTTGACAGATTCTGTTTTCTATGTGTTGTTTGCTTATTTTGATGAATCTATGGGTAGTATCGGGGGGTATGAACCATGGAGAAGTTGGAATACAGTAGATATTACACCAATATAAATTAAGAATGAGTTCACAACAGTACCTAAAGTGGTGATTTATTTTATTATACTAACGGATCTTATGAGTTTTCTGTTGAGTTTTGTGTTGTGAAGTTTTCAAGTTTTGGGTAAAGATTTGATGGACAACGGAATAAGGAGTGGCAAGAGCCCAAGCTTGGGAATGCCCAAGGCACCCCAAGGTAATATTCAAGGAAAACCAAGCATCTAAGCTTGGGGATGCCCCGGATGGCATCCCCTCTTTTGTCTTCAATCCATCGGTAAATTTACTTGAGGCTATATTTTTATTCACCACATGATATGTGTTTTGCTTGGAGCGTCTTGTATGATATGAGTCTTTTATTTTTAGTTTGCCACAATCATCCTTGTTGTACACACCTTTTGAGAGGGATACACATTAATCATGAATTTATTAGAATACTCTATGTGCTTCACTTATATCTTTTGAGCTAGGCAGTTTGCTCTAGTGCTTCACTTATATCATTTTAGAGCACGGCGGTGGCTTTATTTTATAGAAATTGTTGAACTCTCATGCTTCACTTAGATTATTTTGAGAGTCTTAAACAGCATGGTAATTTTCTTAGGTTATGAATTTAGTCCTAATATGATAGGCATCCAACAGGGATATAATAAAAACTTTCATATAAAGAGCATTGAATAGATGAGAAGTTTGATTCCTTGCATTTGTTTTGAGATATAAAGATGGTGATATTAGAGTCATGCTAGTGAGTAATTGTGGATTGGTAGAAATACTTGTGTTAAAGTTTGTGATTCCCATAGCATGCACGTATGGTGAACCATTATGTGATGAAGTCGGAGCATGATTTATTCTTTGATCGTCTTCCTTATGAGTGACGGTTGTGGACGAGCGATGGTCTTTTCCTACCAATCTATCCCCCTAGGAGCATGCGTGTAGTACTTTGTTTTGATGGCTAATAAATTTTTGCAATAAGTATGTGAGTTCTTCATGACTAATGTTGAGTCCATGGATTATACGCACTCTCACCCTTCCACCATTGCTAGCCTCTCTAGTACTGCACAACTTTCGCCGGTGCATTAAACCCACCATATACCTTCCTAAAAACAGCCACCATACCTACCTATTATGGCATTTCTATAGCCATTCCGAGATATATTGCCATGCAACTTCCACCGTTCCATTTATTATGACACGCACCATCATTGTCATATTGCTTTGCATGATCATGTAGTTGGCATAGTATTTGTGGCGAGGCCACCGTTCATATTTTTTATACATGTCACTCTTGATCATAGCACATCCCGGTACACCGCCGGAGGCATTCATATAGAGTCATATCTTGTTCTAATATCGAGTTGTAAGTAAATAAAAGTGTGATGATCATCATTATTAGAGCATTGTCCCATGTGAGGAAAGGATGATGGAAGCTATGATTCCCTCACAAGTTGGGATGAGTCTCCGGACTTTATAAAAAATAAAAGAGGCCAAAGAAGCCCAAACAAAAAAATGAGAAAAGAAAAAAATGAGAGAAAAGAGAGAAGGGACAATGTTACTATCCTTTTTCCACACTTGTGCTTCAAAGTAGCACCATGATCTTCATGATAGAGAGTCTCCTATTTTGTCACTTTCATATACTAGTGGGAATTTTTCATTATAGAACTTGGCTTGTATATTCCAATGATGGGCTTCCTCAAAATTGCCCTAGGTCTTCGTGAGCAAGCAAGTTGGATGCACACCCACTTAGTTTCTTTTTGAGTTTTCATACACTTATAGCTCTAGTGCATCCGTTGCATGGCAATCCCTACTCACTTGCATCGATATCAATTGATGGGCATCTCCATAGCCCACTGATTTGCCTAGTTGATGTGAGACTTTCTCCTTCTTTTTGTCTTCTCCACAATCACCATATTCTATTCCACCTATAGTGCTATATCCATGGCTCACGATCATGTATTGCGTGAAAGTTGAAAAAGTTTGAGAACACCAAAAGTATGAAACAATTGCTTGGCTTGTCATCGGGGTTGTGCATGATGAAATACTTTGTGTGATGAAGATGGAGCATAGCCAGACTATATGATTTTGTAGGGATAACTTTCTTTGGCCATGTTATTTTTAGAAGACGTGATTGCTTTATTAGTATGCTTGAAGTATTATTGTTTTTATGTCAATATTAAACTTTTGTTTTGAATCTTATGGATCTGAATATTCATGCCACAATAAAGAAGATTACATTGATAAATATGTTAGGTAGCATTCCACATCAAAAATTCTGTTTTATCATTTACCTACTCGAGGACGAGTAGGAATTAAGCTTGGGATGTTTGATACGTCTCCAACGTATCTATAATTTTTTATTGTTCCATGCTATTATATTATCTATTTTGGATTTTTATATGCATTAATATGCTATTTTATATTATTTTTGGGACTAACCTATTAACCTAGAGCCCAGTGCCAGTTTCTATTTTTTTCCTTGTTTTTGAGTTTTACAGAAAAGGAATACCAAACGGAGTCCAGGGGGGGGGGGGGGGGGGGGGGGGGGGGGGGGGGGGGGGGGGGGGGGGGGGGGGGGGGGGGGGGGGGGGGTCAGAGGACCCGCGAGGAGCCCACAAGCCCTCAGGGCACGCCCTAGGGGGGGCGCCCCCTGGCTTGTGGACCCTTCGGGAGTCCCCCAACCCTAATTCTTGTGTTATAAATTCCCAAATATTCCCAAACCACCAGAAGCATCCACCAAAAATACTTTTCCGCCGCCGCAAGCCTCTGTTCCCGTGAGATCCCATCTCGGGGCCTTTTCCGGCGATCTGCCGGAGGGGGATTCGATAAATAGAGGGCCTCTACATCAACCTTGCTGCCCTACCGATGATGCGTGAGTAGTTTACCACAGACCTACGAGTCCATAGCTAGTAGATAGATGGCTTCTTCTCTCTCTTTGATCTTCAATACAATGTTCTCCTTGATGTTCTTGGAGATCTATTCGATGTAATACTTTTTTGCAGTGTGTTTGTTGAGATCCGATGAATTGTGGATTTATGATCAGATTATCTACGAATATTATTTGAGTCTTCTCTGAACTCTTTTATGCATGATTAAGATATCTTTGTATTTCGCTTTGAACTATCGGTTTGGTTTGGCCAACTAGATTGGTTTTTCTTGCAATGGGAGAGGTGCTTAGTTTTGGGTTCAATCTTGCGGTGTCCTCACCCAGTGACAGAGGGGCTAGCGAGGCACGTATTGTATTGTTGCCATCAAGGATAAAAAAGATGGGGTTTATATCATATTGCTGGAGTTTAATTATCTCTCTACATCATGTCATCTTGCTTAAGGCGTTACTACGTTCTTATGAACTTAATACTCTAGATGCATGCTGGATAGCGGTCGATGTGTGGAGTAATAGTAGTAGATGCAGAATCATTTCGGTCTACTTGTCACGGACGTGATGCCTATATTCATGATCATTGCCTTAGATACCGTCATAACTTTGCGCTTTCTATCAATTCCTCAACAGTAATTTGTTCACCCACCGTGTGCTATCTTCAAGAGAGAAGCCTCTAGTGAAACCTATGGGCCCCGGGTCTATTTTCTGTCATATATTTTCAGATCTATAAACCAAAAAACCCAAAAATACCTTGCTACAATTTATTTAGATTTATTTTAGTTTGCCTTTTTATTTATCTTTTATACCTATCTCTATTAGATCTCACTATTGTTCGAGACCGTGAAGGGATTGACAACCCCTTTTTCGCGTTGAGTGCAAGTGTTTGTTAGTTTGTGCAGGTGCACAGATTGGAGACTTGCTTGTGCCTCCTACTGGATTGATACCTTGGTTCTTAACCGAGGGAAATACTTATCTCTACTTTGCTGCATCACCATTTCCTCTTCAAGGGAAAAACCAACGCAAGCTCAAGAAGTAGCATGGTTGAATTCCTATCTTATGCGCATGAAATCATTCTGCAGATGCCCATTTTTCATTGTGCATGCCATTATCTTCAATTCATTTTGTATGCCTGATTATTTGACTTCATGAAACAGAAGGAGATCTCCACAAAGCAAAACCTGCAATGTGCATTTGCATTCAAAGGCAAATTACTTATATGCACATCTTCAGGGGGAGCCCTTTCAACTTCATGAAGCCAATGACCACGTACTTTAACTTTCACATATTTTTATCCCCGTTGAAAACTTCAACCATTTTGTCATCAATCACCAAAAAGGGGGAGATTGTAAGTGCATCTAGTGCCACCCCTAGTTGGTTTTGGAGTATTGACGACAAACGTGGTTGAGGGACTAATGTGTTTGTGAGATTCACATGAGAACACAGGTATAAGTCCCTCATTGATTTGGTTTACCTATCAGAGATGACCCCTAAAAATGTATGAAGACATTGAAGACAATGGTGGTTCATGAAGACATTCACGTCAAAGATAATGACGTGTGAAGACATTCACTTGAAGACTATGGAGTGCGAAGACATAGTTTCTTTCGTAGTTTATTTTCTTCTTTCTTGAGTCATAGGAACCACCAAACTTTCAAGTGGGGTCCAAGTGAACAAAGTCAGAAAACTGATGTGATGCTCAACCCAAATCCTATGTCTTCGAGTGAAGACAATGAGAGAAAATCTTGTCCAAAGTTGGATGAGTCAGCTTTGCTTGTAGCCCAAGTCGAGCTACCGTGTGTGTTTGAAATCTGACCGTTGGACACGTGTCGGTTCCTTAGTGACCCAGGGTCATTTCGGACATAACATGTCGGGTTGCCTCCAGGCTATAAATAGCCCACCCCCTACACCCTAAATTGGTGGCTGCTCAGAGTTAGTGCATGGCTTTTGTCATTTGAGAGCATCTCACCTCCGAAGCCTTTGAGAGAGAATCCTTGCGAGGACAAAACCTAAAACACCCAAATCCCAAAGAGTGTTGGCATCATTGAAGTCTTTCTGTCCGCGTGATCTAAAGACTTATTACACTTGAAGACTGTGATCTTCCAGTCGGTTAGGCGTCACGTTCTGAGGATCCAAGAGTCATTGTGGATCGCGGGTGAACAAAGTCTGTGAAGGTTTGGAAGTCTACCTTGAAGACTTACCAGAGTGATTGGGTGAGTACTAAGTGTCCTTAGCTCAAGGGGAATAAGGTGAAGACGCGGTCTTCTGAGTTCAATCTCAGCCTCCCTAACTAGACGTACAGTTGTCACAGCAACTGGAACTGGTCTTCCAAATCCTTGTCTTCATCAAGCAATTGGTTCTATCACTTCACCCCTTTACATACTGTTTAGCTTCATGAAGTCACTGCTTGCTTGCTCTGTTTGACTTCACAGTGTGAAGACATTCTCTCTGTTTGCTTATTTGGCTTCACACTGTCTTCCTACTCCGATCTGTTCTACCTAGCTGCTATTTGTGTTCATGCTATCCTTGTACTGTTTCTTTGACTATGGCATGTCTAGTGTAGTTTATCTTCTGCTGCACACTGTGTAGGTTGCATTTGGTTGTTTGTCTTTGAAGACATTGCCTGTCTTGAAGACTTTCATAAAAATCGCCTATTCACCCCCCTCTAGTCGATAACTACCACTTTCAAGCACTCTGAAGCTTTTGCTAGAAGACATACGGCAAGTTGTGGTCCAGCGGAGAAATCTACCATATACAGATCACCTCTTCGATAACCTTCGAAGACTTGAGATTTGTCAGAAGACATTAGCACAAGACATCGATATTTTCCAAATATCACAATCATATCAAGATCACAAAACATTGAGACTGGCATTAGGTTGTATCCAAGGGATTCAACAAGCATCACTTTATCCATGTGTTGATCCTTTGAGATAGCAACCCTACCTAAACCCAATACCTTGCTTTTACTAGTGTCAGCAAATGTGATATGGCTTTTTGCAGATGGTTGAAGAGTAGAGTCCATGAGAAGACTTCGATCACCAGTCATGTGGTTAGTGCAGCCAGTATCCATGATCCATTCAGTGGCTTTCAGACTTGTACCCTACAGAGCAGTTAGTAGGATAGTCTTCACCAAGAGTGTTGTGAAGAACAAACATGTATCAATAGAGATGTTCATCATAGGTAAGTTTAGTTGAGGATATGATAGGACGATCATGTGACGACCCCGGCTTAATCGTGCACTAACCATACACACAAATGCACACGATCAAGCCTAAGGACTCACTTGAAGATATCACAACACAACTCTAAAACATAAATAAAGTCATACAAGCTTTATATTACAAGCCAGGGCCTCGAGGGCTCGAATACATAAGCTCGATGGCATACAAGCGTCAGCGGAAGCATTAGATATCTGAGTACAGATATATTACAGAAAGAGAGATAAGCCTTAGACAGGCGGGGTAAAATAAAATACTACAATCGAAAGGCGTAGGCCTCCTGCCCTGGACCCTTCGATCCTACTCCTGGTCGTCAGTCGGCTCCTCGTAGTAGTAGTACTCGCCGGGCGGGTAGTAGTAGTGGGTGTCGACTGGGGCAACTGGCTCAGGGGCTCCGTCGTCTGGAAGCAGCAAAAGGAATATGAGGGAAAAAGAAAATAAAGCAAACGTGAGTACTCATCCGAAGTACTCAGCAAGCAAGGATCTACACTACATATGCAACATTTTCAAAGGGAAGGCTGTACATGTGGACTGGGCTGCAGAAATGCCAGAATAGAGGGGGAAAAGCCTAGTCCTATCAAAGACTAGCATCTTCAACATCTTCAGCGGTCTTGCAGCATTAGAAGAGTGCAGATTAACATAAAATAAAGTAGTAGTAGTGTCATCAACCTCGACCTGAGATCCTTTCTCGACTCCCTGCGAGAAAGCAATCGCAGAGCCGTACTATCCAGTTCTCATCTCAAGTTCTAGTTGTACCGATAGGGATACAACTCCGAGTGTCCGTTACCGTAGGACAGGCTATCGATAGAAGTTTCTTCCCTGTAGGGGTGCACCAATTTACCCACCATGCTCGCTTAACTCCGGCCGGACACACTTTACTGGGTCATGCCCGGCCTCGGCTAAGCAACACGCCGCAACCCGACCGAATACCTAATAGAGAGGTCAGCACATCGGACTAAACCTATGCCCCCAGGGGTCTTGGGCCTTCGCCCCGAGAACTCCTGCATGTTGCGTGGGCGGCTGAAAGCAGACCTAGCAACCCCTTAATACAAGCGCGGTTGCGTTCCCAGTCCAATCCAAAACGGGCTGCTCCTCGCTGACGTCAATAGAGCTTCGGCTGAAGTATACGACGCAGAACGCCCATACTATGCCCACGTGATGGTTAGTGCTATCGGGCCAGAGGCCCCTCGGATCAAATATCCAAACCGTTTAGTGGTTTAGGAACGCGCGGTAACGAGTAGAGACTCACGAAAGATGTGACCCCGTCGCCCCGTCTCGAGGACTTGCGGCAAGGGCTAGGAATGCCCGGCCACGCCTCGTGTTCAACTCTCGGGTACCCTCCAGGTACACCCGATTCCACATCACTTCGCAATATGCTCGTGCGGGTACCCCTCAGGGCCGACCCGTCTTTAGTAACATGGTTCAGTGCAATGTTATAATATCCATAGTAACAGTGTGTCCAACACCAACGGAACCCTGAGGTATCACCCTCGACAGAGTTCCACCTGATGTAAAATCAAGGTGAACGGAAGAGGAATCACCCTCGAGGTCCACACTTGAAGTGTTGCACGACGACGTCATTATCGGGGGGTGGTGTAGGAGGAATCACCCTCGCTTACCATGACCGATTAACTAACCCACAAGGTTATCATCGAAGTGCTGACGAGGTATCACCCTCGGCACTCGATAGTAACCCAGTGGTGTCGAGCATCTAGGGGGAAGTGATGTGCGGTGACAAGTCCTGGTCTTCGATCCTGTTGATCGGGTCTTCTGATACTCCAGCGGGGCAGTCGGGATAAATGGGTCTCATATGGTCTCTACCCAACCTATACTAAGCAGTTTAGGATAAGCAGTAGGTAACAAAGCAGGTTACAATAAACAGGCTATGCATCAGAATAGGTAAAGCAGTAGCAGCAGCAATTCTAATGCAAGCATGAGAGGGAAGAGAATGGGCGATATCGGAATGCTCAAAATGGGGGTGCTTGCCTGTTTGCTCTCGGGCAAGGGCAAGGTCATCGGTGGTGTCGTCGGGGACGTAGTCGTACTCCGGAGCTGCGTCTGCCGTGGGAGCTACGTCTGTGTCGAGGTCTACCGAGAGAGAAGAGGGGGAAGAAACGGGTAAATACAATGCAAACATATGCAACACGGTGCATGCTATTCTATGATGCGGTCAGCACGTCGGACTAAACCTATGCCCCCAGGGGTCTTGAGCCTTCGCCCCGGGAACTCCTGCACGTTGCGTGGGCGGCTGAAAGCAGACCTAGCAACCTCTTAATACAAGCGCGGTTGCGTTCCCAGTCCAATCCAGCGCGCACCGCTCAGTCGCTGACGTCCATTAAGCTCCGGCTGAAGTATACGACGCAGAATGCCCATACTATGCCCGCGTGATGGTTAGCGCTATCGGGCCAGAGGCCCCTTGGATCAAATATCCAAACCGTAGTGGATTAGGAGCGCGCGGTAACGAACAGAGACTCACGATCGATGTGACCCCGTCGCCCCGTCTCGAGGACTTGCGGCAAGGGCTAGGAATGCCTGGCCATGCCTCGTGTTCAACTCTCGGGTACCCTCCAGGTACACCCAAATCCACATCACTCCGCAATATGCTCGCGCAGGTACCCCTCAGGGCTGACCCGTCTTTAGTAACATGGTTCAGTGCAAGTCGTAATATCCATAGTAACTGTGTGTCTAACACCAAGGGGTAACCCTGAGGTATCACCCTCGACGAAATTCCACCTGATGTTATAGTCAAGGTGAACGGAAGAGGAATCACCCTCGAGGTCCACACTTGAGGTGTTGCACGACGACGTCATTATCGGGGGTGGTGTAGGAGGAATCACCCTCGCTTACCACGATCGATTTACTAACCCACAAGGTTACCATCGTAAGTGCTGACGAGGTATCACCCTCGGCACTCGATAGTAACCCAGTGGTGTCGAGCAACTAGGGGGAAGTGATGTGCGGTGACGGGTCCTAGTCTTCGATCCCGATGATCGGGTCTTCTGATTCTCCAGCAGGGCAGTTGGGATAAGTGGGGTCTCATATGGTCTCTACCCAACCTATACTAAGCAGTTTAGGATAAGCAGTAGGTAACAAAGCAGGTTACAATAAACAGGCTATGCATCAGAATAGGTAAAGCAGTAGCAGCAGCAATTCTAATGCAAGCATGAGAGAGAAGAGAATGGGCGATATCGGAATGCTCAAAATGGGGGTGCTTGCCTGTTTGCTCTGCGACAAGGGCAAGGTCGTCGGCGGTGTCGTCGGGGACGTAGTCGTACTCCGGAGCCGCGTCTGCCTCGGGAGCTACGTCAACGTCGGGGTCTACCGAGAGAGAAGAGGGGGAAGAAACAGGTAAACATAATGCAAATAGGGGCAACACGGTGCATGCTATGCTTTGATGCAGTGCAAGGTTGTCTAAAGATGCATCTAAGTCATTTTGGTTATTTTAGGATTATCGCGGGATTTATTTACCCGGTGGGTGTGCACTATTCATCTTCCGGAATCAGGCTCAGGGTTACGAGTTCTCTTACGTAGGGGGTTCCGACAAGGAAACAGACGGCACGATCAGACTCGTCTCGTCGTTCTGAGCAACTTTCATGTATAAAGTTTTTCGATCCGAGTTACGGGTTATTTTCTCCGATTTTCTAAAGTTTTAATCATTTTCTGGAATTTATTTAATTATTCAAATCAACATTATCCGAAACAGTGCTGGTGTGATGTCATCATGATGTAATGCTGATGGGGGGGGGGGGGGGGGGGGGGGGGGGGGGGGGGGGGGGGGGGGGGGGGGGGGGGGGGGGGGGGGGGGGGGGGGGGGGGGGGGGGGGGGGGGGGGGGGGGGGGGGGGGGGGGGGGGGGGGGGGGGGGGGGGGGGGGGGGGGGGGGGGGGGGGGGGGGGGGGGGGGGGGGGGGGGGGGGGGGGGGGGGGGGGGGGGGGGGGGGGGGGGGGGGGGGGGGGGGGGGGGGGGGGGGGGGGGGGGGGGGGGGGGGGGGGGGGGGGGGGGGGGGGGGGGGGGGGGGGGGGGGGGGGGGGGGGGGGGGGGGGGGGGGGGGGGGGGGGGGGGGGGGGGGGGGGGGGGGGGGGGGGGGGGGGGGGGGGGGGGGGGGGGGGGGGGGGGGGGGGGGGGGGGGGGGGGGGGGGGGGGGGGGGGGGGGGGGGGGGGGGGGGGGGGGGGGGGGGGGGGGGGGGGGGGGGGGGGGGGGGGGGGGGGGGGGGGGGGGGGGGGGGGGGGGGGGGGGGGGGGGGGGGGGGGGGGGGGGGGGGGGGGGGGGAGGGCGTGCGGTGCTCACCGAGGAGCGCACGGATGGCTCGTCGACAGCTTAGGAGCGCAGAGGCGTAGCAGATCGACGGCGGCGAGCTCGGTGGCCGTGGGGTTCTCCGGCTCCATCTGTAGCAAGTGGACGATGTAGACGAGGCAGGGGAAGCCCGGGGACACGACGGAATGACGAGTGGCGGCCGGTGGTCATGACTGCGACGAGGCATCGACGGCGAGCTCGCTCGATCGAGCGAGATCTGAGAGGGAGCGAGGGGGAGAGGATTTCTGGTGGCTAGGGTTGCGACGGGAGAGAGAGGAGCGCGGGGGGTGTCTTTAATGGCATCGGGGATCCGCCGGATGAGCGACGCGCGGCGATCGGCGGCTCAGGCGCGCGCGGCGTCGACACGGCGACGGAGGAGGTTGAAAGGGGAGGTGGGCTGGGCCGGTAGTGTTCTGTGGCCACTAGGGCCCAGATGTACAGCAGTTAGTTAGGCCTTTCTCTTTTTATCTCTCTGTTTTATTTTTTGTTTGCTGTTTTGCATTTATTTAGGGCCTCAAATGAATTTAGTTTAGGTTTAAACTTTGTACATAATTCAAGTACATCATTTCTAGACCACCCAACAATATTCATATTGGTTGGACAAGTATAATTATTTATTTGCATTTAGATGTTCCAATTAAAGGTTGTTGGACCACTAATTTGTTGCTATGGTCAGAATAGGAATCCAAATAATGTTGGTTTTATTTTTTATAAAAGCTTTAGGATTATTTGCAACACTCTAAACATTTTAGTTTTACTGTTTGAAGAAATAATAATTTGACTTGAGTTTAGAATTTGAATTTGAAGTTGAATTATTTTGTAATGCAATTTACTTAGAGTGATCATGATGACATGGCACCTTAGTTATCCTAATGGCAGGGCTAGAATCTGTGGATGTTACAAATCTCCTCCACTACAAGAAATCTCGTCCCGAGATTTAAGTGGGGAAGACAAGGGTAACTTCGGAAGAACTGACCTTTGCAAGGTCGAACGTCCGGTGTTTAACTCAGGGGATTTGGCGGAAACTATCTCTCGAATTGAAATTTAAGGAAACATCGAGAGCAAAGTAAGAAGTTGCGATAAGAGGTTTCAAGCAGACAGACAGTCGCTCGACGCTTGAAGTAATGTGAAAAGAGGTTCAATGCGTCGGGAATAGATCATCTGTCGGAAGGTGGCTCGCGATAACACACAAGACCAAGAACATATTATGTTTCGGAATCAAAGATATACAAGAGAGTCAGGTTACGATCCTGTGGAACTGTGGAAGGTGTCGATCAAAAGTAGGGAGAACGGTGGCATCTTACCGATCACGACAATATTGTATGTCAGAGAGTAGCCTGTCAGTTATGTCGGTGGCAGCATCGGTACCAAGGGCGAGGAACGAAGAGAACCATTTTCCTGCTCGTTAAAACGAGGCGGACCAATAGGCAAAGTTCTTGTCCATCGGTGGTTACCGGAATGTCATCAACAATAGAAACAGGGTCTCATCGACAAGGTTGTACATCGAGGTGTTTTATAAGCA
Source organism: Thinopyrum obtusiflorum (assembly GCA_036873465.1). NCBI lineage: Eukaryota > Viridiplantae > Streptophyta > Magnoliopsida > Poales > Poaceae > Thinopyrum > Thinopyrum obtusiflorum. Next base: position 49,590 of record JAAAWM010012084.1, read on the forward strand.
GGGAATTATCTCTGCTTATTTCATATCGATCACAAGAAGGACTAAACAAACCAATGGAAAGGAAAAATGATTAATTGATTATTCAAGTTAACCAATAAGAAGGAAAATGTGTTTACACACAAGAACTAGGAGTATATCATTTCCCAAGGAAGAACGGAGCATGATATACATGACAGGACAGCAAGTTCAAAAGCATGTAGATAAAAGAGGCGAGGGAAGAATCATGATATTACCCATACAACGGTGTTTGGATAATAGATCAAGAAACTTTTGGCAATGTGCTACCATTGTTCTTGTTGATCTTCGGAATACCACAGTCATACTTCCAAGTAGCAGTAACATGGTGTTTCAAGCAAGGGTTGGATCTGAAGATCACAAGAGATATAAGGAACATTTCCAAGATTATCTCGGAACGTAAGGTATAACCAAACACAACCAGGTTTGTGTTGGCAGAAAGTCAAGGAGGTCATCGATGATATCACAATTCATCGAAGAGCAAGGATGGTATTTCTCACCATGAATTCTAGTGACATCTCCGAAGAAGCCAAAATGTTGATGTTGATCATGACACATCTATCGAGAGATTTCAAGAAGATGTAATTGATCGGCGACGACATCTAGCAAAAGGGAATGATGAAGCGAAAGGCTATTGGAACCACGGATATGACACAAGCTCAAAATCAAGCTTGTTGTTCAAGGTGAAATGATAAGATGAGGAAGATCGACGTAAGCTTCGCTCAACGTCGGGAGTTGCTCCAGGCATAAGGACCAGGTAGCACAGTTGAAATTTAGCACGCTATTGATATAGCCGATCAGGCTAGGAATGATGTGATGGAGTATTAAACTTTCCAGCAACAAGTACTAGGGGTAATACCGGAAGGTAGTAGAGTTGGACGGGGGAAATGATTTGCGAAGGTTAAGTATTTTATCCTATTCGGAAAATGGAATCAAGGAGAAAATTATGGTCGGAACCACAATTGCAAAGGATCAATTCATAGATACAAAGTGAACTTATACCAAGGGGAATTATGTTTACGAGCAGCTTCTATGATAAGTTCTACATCGGGTCCATGGGCATGAACGCAAAGGTTCAAGGTCGACTCCCACTTCTTCAATGCATAACCTTTCATTCACTTCTCGCTTTTAGTGAAGTTGGAATGTTGAAAACTTATCTGGCGTATCACCAGTAGGGAGTGACCCGTAGAAGTTTCTGGGTTCTCGTAGATGGCAGAAGCATAGATACAACCCATCGGGACAATTTTACGAATCCATACAACCATCAACCAAAGCAAGGGATGTGAGTTCAAAAGCAGAGCATCAAAGTCAAAACGGATGATACAATTTACCGATGGTATTAAGTATCAAGGGAAGAGCCCACAAGATGTTTGAATATGAAGGATACGGTCGGATATTAATACAATAAAAGATCAGGTAGATGTCAAAGGATCTGAGGTGAGTAGCGGTACTCAACCAGAAGAAGAAAGAATGTAACGGCATCAGATTATAGAAACATCGGAATAACCCGACGTTTAAGTACAAAGGAGTTATGGTTCAGAAACGAGGGATCAGAAGCAAAAGCTCTGATCATAAGATGAGTAGGTTGAATAGAGCTAGATGGACATCTTTAGTGTTCCGTCTTGCAAAGATCTCCGCCCATGGTTACAGGACATGTCCTGGTCAGTAGTCAGTCCCAAGTCAATAAGGAGAAGGAATGCACTATCTCTCCGTGCCATACAAGCTGGGCGGATATACAGACGGCAAGAAGTAGAGAATGCTTCAGTGACAAGGCAATGTCAACGGGGAAGGAACCGATAATGTTCTTAGAATAGAAAAGAATCGGTCAGATAATTGTCCACAAAAGGAATCAAGTGATCCATGAGAACTAACGGGGTAAGGTTTAACAACTGGTTCCACCTGAGCGTCCTCCGGGAAAGGACGGGAGGCAAACACATCGGATTAAGGAAATAGTTGAATAACTCAAGTATAAAATTCAGAGGGTTCACGATTTCCAAAGCCAGGAGTGACAATTAGTTCACCTGGGCAGAGGGATGAGTGATTTGTGCATGCTTAGTTGGACAATCAACCAATACTTGACTGGTCGAGAACCAGCTCATGTCCGGAATGGTGACTGAGCCAGCCGGACGAATTCTAGGAATCGACGGATGATAAAAGCATTCGCAGTAGATTGAATCAAGGGACTCAAATTGGCAAATGACGAGGGATGTCAACAAAGATTACCAAATGTATGGAATTAACCATAATGAAAGTAGGTAAGAAGAATCTCGAAAGCAGTAGGTTGCAGGAGATTGTCGGAAGATCGGATAACATTATGAAATATTTCAGGAACACAAGAACAACTGGGGATGAACGAATCCCCGCAAAGTGTGAGGAATTATCCGTAGTGCAAAAGAAGCTGCATGGCAGTAGGTTCAAAGGAGTCTCAGGATAATGAAGAGTATCTTGGGATATCTAGTAATAACCAGAGCAACTGGGGAAGAATGTACAAACGGCAAGGATGTGTAGATATTCACAGTGAGTATCGGTGGTAAGGATTTGCAATGACTAGGGGCACAATGGTCTCGAAAAACTTCGGGGAGTATCTTCAGAATCTTCTGATGAAGCAGACGATCATCTGTAGTGAAGGGGCTCTCCGGGAGGAAGTGGTTACGAGAACCTAATGACAGAGTCAGTAAAACTTTAACCCGAATAGACGAGAGTTCAGAGTCCCAGAGTAAAGATCGAGGAGTAAAAGATGCTAATACCACCCAGTTGATGACGTGGGCCCGTAAGCCACACAGCCAAGTTAGTAAAATTCAGTTTTAGACCACTAGACTCAACTTCAGCCAAGGAATTGGAAAGGGGGACTCCTAAAGGCAGTCGGCTCTGATACCAACCTGTGACGACCCCGACTTAATCGTGCACTAACCATACACGCAAATGCACACGATCAAGCCTAAGGACTCACTTGAAGATATCACAACACAACTCTAAAACATAAATAAAGTCATACAAGCTTTATATTACAAGCCAGGGCCTCGAGGGCTCGAATACATAAGCTCGATGGCATACAAGCGTCAGCGGAAGCATTAGATATCTGGGTACAGATATATTACCGAAAGAGAGATAAGCCTTAGACAGGCGGGGTAAAATAAAATACTATGATCAAAAGGCGTAGGCCTCCTGCCCTGGACCCTCCGATCCTACTCCTGGTCATCAGTCGGCTCCTCGTAGTAGTAGTACTCGCCGGGCGGGTAGTAGTAGTGGTCGTCGACTGGGGCAACTGGCTCAGGGGCTCCGTCGTCTGGAAGCAGCAAAAGGAATATGGGGGAAAAAGAAAATAAAGCAAACATGAGTACTCATCCGAAGTACTCAGCAAGCAAGGATCTACACTACATATGCAACATTTTCAAAGGGAAGGCTATATATGTGGACTGGGCTGCAGAAATGCCAGAATAGAGGGGGAAAAGCCTAGTTCTATCGAAGACTAGCATCTTCAACATCTTCAGCGGTCTTGCAGCATTAGAAGAGTGCAGATTAACATAAAGTAAAGTAGTAGTAGTGTCATCAACCTCGACCTGAGATCCGGGGGGGGGGGGGGGGGGGGGGGGGGGGGGGGGGGGGGGGGGGGGGGGGGGGGGGGGGGGGGGGGGGGGGGGGGGGGGGGGGGGGGGGGGGGGGGGGGGGGGGGGGGGGGGGGGGGGGGGGGGGGGGGGGGGGGGGGGGGGGGGGGGGGGGGGGGGGGGGGGGGGGGGGGGGGGGGGGGGGGGGGGGGGGGGGGGGGGGGGGGGGGGGGGGGGGGGGGGGGGGGGGGGGGGGGGGGGGGGGGGGGGGGGGGGGGGGGGGGGGGGGGGGGGGGGGGGGGGGGGGGGGGGGGGGGGGGGGGGGGGGGGGGGGGGGGGGGGGGGGGGGGGGGGGGGGGGGGGGGGGGGGGGGGGGGGGGGGGGGGGGGGGGGGGGGGGGGGGGGGGGGGGGGGGGGGGGGGGGGGGGGGGGGGGGGGGGGGGGGGGGGGGGGGGGGGGGGGGGGGGGGGGGGGGGGGGGGGGGGGGGGGGGGGGGGGGGGGGGGGGGGGGGGGGGGGGGGGGGGGGGGGGGGGGGGGGGGGGGGGGGGGGGGGGGGGGGGGGGGGGGGGGGGGGGGGGGGGGGGGGGGGGGGGGGGGGGGGGGGGGGGGGGGGGGGGGGGGGGGGGGGGGGGGGGGGGGGGGGGGGGGGGGGGGGGGGGGGGGGGGGGGGGGGGGGGGGGGGGGGGGGGGGGGGGGGGGGGGGGGGGGGGGGGGGGGGGGGGGGGGGGGGGGGGGGGGGGGGGGGGGGGGGGGGGGGGGGGGGGGGGGGGGGGGGGGGGGGGGGGGGGGGGGGGGGGGGGGGGGGGGGGGGGGGGGGGGGGGGGGGGGGGGGGGGGGGGGGGGGGGGGGGGGGGGGGGGGGGGGGGGGGGGGGGGGGGGGGGGGGGGGGGGGGGGGGGGGGGGGGGGGGGGGGGGGGGGGGGGGGGGGGGGGGGGGGGGGGGGGGGGGGGGGGGGGGGGGGGGGGGGGGGGGGGGGGGGGGGGGGGGGGGGGGGGGGGGGGGGGGGGGGGGGGGGGGGGGGGGGGGGGGGGGGGGGGGGGGGGGGGGGGGGGGGGGGGGGGGGGGGGGGGGGGGGGGGGGGGGGGGGGGGGGGGGGGGGGGGGGGGGGGGGGGGGGGGGGGGGGGGGGGGGGGGGGGGGGGGGGGGGGGGGGGGGGGGGGGGGGGGGGGGGGGGGGGGGGGGGGGGGGGGGGGGGGGGGGGGGGGGGGGGGGGGGGGGGGGGGGGGGGGGGGGGGGGGGGGGGGGGGGGGGGGGGGGGGGGGGGGGGGGGGGGGGGGGGGGGGGGGGGGGGGGGGGGGGGGGGGGGGGGGGGGGGGGGGGGGGGGGGGGGGGGGGGATTTTCTAAAGTTTTAATCATTTTCTGGAATTTATTTAATTATTCAAATCAACATTATCCGAAACAGTGCTGGTGTGATGTCATCATGATGTAATGCTGATGTCAGCAGTCCACAGTGCGGTTGACTGGGTCTAACCTGACCTGTGGGTCCAGTGGGACCCACATGTCACTGACTGTGACTATAACAGAGGGGTTAATTTAGCTAAACAGGCTAGTTAGTGGGTGGGCCCTAGTAGTCAGTGAGTACTTAGACTAAATATTTTTAATTTACATTTTCTTTTTCTTTTTAATTCGCTTAATTATCGCGGGGCCCACACGTCAGTCTCACTGGGCAGCCCAGTCAGCAATTGACTGGGTCAACCCAGTAAACTGGGCCCCACGGGCCCATGGTCAGTGGCTCAGGAGGCGGGCCCCAGGCGTCCTCGTCAGCCCACGCCGGCGTTGGTGACCGGAGTAACTCCGGTGGGCCGTTTCACGGCGGCGCATCGCCGGTGGGGTTCGGAATCAGCCGTCCGACATCTATTTGACGCGCAAGCGGCGTCGTTCGGACGCGGTGAACGAACCGCGTCGAGTGGCGGCAGCGGCAGCAGCTGGGGAGGACGGTAAGGGCGCCGGCGACCAGCTACAGCGGCGGCGGCTTCCGGGCAATGGTGAAAATGATGCTAGAGAGGGCGGGTGCACGAACTGGAGGTCGCTACGGTTTCCTACGGCTTCGAGGAGCACGGCCGCGAACCCGGTCGAGCTCAACATCGACCAAAACGGCGATGACGAACGGCGCGGCGGAGACGTCCTATGGCCACGGCGGCTAGCTGGGCTACGGGGACTGAAAGGAGCAAGGGAGAGGGGGAGGGCGTGCGGTGCTCACCGAGGAGCGCACGGATGGCTCGTCGACAGCTTAGGAGCGCAGAGGCGTAGCAGATCGACGGCGGCGAGCTCGGTGGCCGTGGTGGGGATGGGAGCTTGAGGCGGTCGCCGTGGGGTTCTCCGGCTCCATCCGTAGCAAGTGGACGACGTAGACGAGGCAGGGGAAGCCCGGGGACACGGCGGAATGACGAATGGCGGCCGGTGGTCACGACTGCGACGAGGCATCGGCGGCGAGCTCGCTCGGTCGAGCGAGATCTGAGAGGGAGCGAGGGGGAGGGGATTTCTGGTGGCTAGGATTGCGACGGGAGAGAGAGGAGCACGGGGGGTGTCTTTAACGGCGTCGGGGATCCGCCGAATGAGCGACGCGCGGCGATCGGCGGTTCGGGCGCGCGCGGCATCGACACGGCGACGGAGGAGGGAGAAAGGGGAGGTGGGCTGGGCCGGTAGTGTTCCGTGGCCACTAGGGCCTAGATGTACAGCAGTTAGTTAGGCCTTTCTCTTTTTATCTCTCTGTTTTATTTTCTGTTTGCTGTTTTGCATTTATTTAGGGCCTCAAATGAATTTAGTTTAGGTTTAAACTTTGTACATAATTCAAGTACATCATTTCTAGACCACCCAACAATTTTCATATTGGTTGGACAAGTATAATTATTTATTTGCATTTAGATGTTCCAATTAAAGGCTGTTGGACCACTAATTTGTTGCTATGGTCAGAATAGGAATCCAAATAATGTTGGTTTTATTTTTTTATAAAAGCTTTAGGATTATTTGCAACACTCTAAACATTTTAGTTTTACTGTTTGAAGAAATAATAATTGGACTTGAGTTTAGAATTTGAATTTGAAGTTGAATTATTTTGTAATGCAATTTACTTAGAGTGATCATGATGACATGGCACCTTAGTTATCCTAATGGAAGGGCTAGAATCTGGGGATGTTACAGATCATCAACAAAACCATGGGCGAAATAAATGATAAGATCATTTTGACATTTGATCTTGCACCCAACAAGATTTTTCAGGTCCCCAGCATTGTCTTCAGAAGTCAATGGTTTTCGGCTGGAGACCCGACCCTGCAAGAGAAGTTAATTCTTCTTAACCACCCACATCTGAAGGGGTAACTTAGAAGCAATGAGTCTAAGTGCAACATCTAAGAATTTTGGCTTTGAAGCCCTAGCAAATAGTTTTGCCGGATGTGAATAGTACTCAAATGAATAAGGAAAAAAGTTCTTCGATTTGTGAGCATAGCGGTTCGAAGAAACATGCTCATATTCATGAGCCTGGTGATAGTTTCCCTGCAAAACATTGGCGTTAGGGTGATCATATGAGGTCCTCTGTCTGTATGAAGCCTTGGGCCATATGAAGCCTTTGGTCTGGAATTTGTCTTCTTCCCTTGTGGTGTCATGATGACATTCACGGGAAGCTTCTCAAGACAACTTTTGGGAACCCATATCTTCTTCATGGGGGACCCATTCCTGTAGTTAGTTCCAATAAACTTGGCAAACACTTCACCATTCTGATTCTTGAACAATTTATAATTGGAGTCAAATGACTCATCAATGATGATGGGGTTAGCACAGTTATAGCCAGATAATGTGGAAGGATCCATTGGTGGTTCCTTTGCAGCAACCCATGTGGTTTTGGGGTACTACTCAGGTGTCCAGTATGAACCATCAGCATTCATGTTCCTTTCGAAACCAACACCCTCTTTCCTAGGGTTTCGGTTCAAGATTTGCTTCTTGAGGACATCGCAAAGAGTCTGATGCCCTTTGGGGCTTTTGTACATGCCTGTTTCAAGTAGCGTCTTCAACATGGCATTCTCATCAGCAATAGTAGTGGTTTCCTCAGATGAGGGGTTAGTAACCACATCAACAGTTGAAGATATTGCATTATCTGAAGCATTTGAACATTCAACAGTAGATATAGCATTATCACGCTCAAGACACTTTAAGCAAGGTGGCACAAACTCTTCCTGAGCGGTACTGATCTGTTGGGCGAGTAGTGAATCATTTTTAGTCGGAAGATCTTCATGAGGCGCTCTCAGTTTCTCTAGATCTTGCTTCCGTTGAAGATAATCATAGGAAAGGTTCTCATGATTAGCTGAGAGGGTTTCATGACAACTTTCAAGTTCCTCATACTTAATTCGAAGATTTTTTATGTCTTCGATTAAGGATTGGGTTTGATTCATTTCCTCATCCAACAGGTCATCGTTTTGTCTAGCAATTTTTGAATATTTTCCATAGCAGTTTGTTGTTCAGTTACGATTTTAGTAAGTGTCTTATAGCTAGGTTTGGATTCTCACTCAGAGTCATCTTCACTAGAGTTCTGAAAATAGGCATCGCGTGAGTTTACCTTTGCGCCTCTTGCCATGAAGCAGTAGGTAGGAGGAGAGTCGTCGTAATCATTGGCTTCAGAGTCGGTGACGTGACCATTGTCTTTAGTGCTGAAGATGGACTTGGCGACGAAAGCTGAAGCCAATGCCAGGCTTGCCACGTCCGAATCAGACTCCTCCTCTGACTCCACCTCAGCCTCCTCTGAAGTTGACTCCCCCTATGAATCCATCTCTTTGCCGATGAATGCACGTGCTTTCCCAAATGATCTCTTCTTGTGAGATGAAGACTTTGAAGAAGACTTTGTGGATTTCTTCTTCTTCTTCTCATCAGAGTCATATCCTTTGCTCTTCTTCTTTTTGTTGGCTTCCTTTTTCCATTGAGGACATTCAGAGATGTAGTGACCTGGCTTTCTTGCATTTGTGGCATGTTCTCTTTTTGTAGTCACGAGTGGAAGCCTCAGCATTCTTCGAGCTGGATTGTGAAGACTTTCCAAAGCGGTTTTTCTTGGGGAACTTTTGGAATTTTCTCACAAACATTGCTAGTTCCTTGCCAATGTCTTCAGGATCACCAGAACTGCAATCAGAGTCTTTAGATGAAGATACATCCTTTGCCTTCAAGGCACAGGATATCTCATAGTTAGGACCATAGATATCTCTCTTCTCAGATAGCTGGAACTCATGAGTATTGAGCCTCTCAAGTATATCAGACGGGTCAAGATCCTTGAACTGAGGACATTCTTGGATCATCAGCGATAGGGTGTAAAATGAGTTGTCAAGTGATCTCAATAGCTTCTTCATGACTTCACGATTAGTGATTTCAGTGGTGCCAAGTGCACGTAGCTCATTGGTGATATCAGTAAGATGGTCGAATGTGAGCTGAACATTCTCATTGTCAAGCCTCTTGAAGCGGTTGAAGAGATTGCGAAGAACGTCAATTCTTGAGTCTCTCTGAGTTGAGATGCCTTCGTTGACCTTGGACAGCCAGTCCCAGACTAGCTTCGCAGACTCCAGAGCACTCACACGACCATACTGCCCTTTGGTCAGATGACCACAGATGATGTTCTTGGCGGTCGAATCCAATTGTGCGAATCTCTTCACATCAGCAGCGATGACACCTTCACCGACCTTGGGAACACCAGTCCAGGTCATTGTCAATGGCTTCGAGATGAATGCACATCTTATTCTTCCAGTAGGGGTAATCAGTGCCATCGAAGATAGGGCACGCAGCGGAGACCTTGATTATCCCTACAGTCGACATAGCTAAAACTCCAGGTGGTTAAACCGAATCACACAGAACAAGGGAGCACCTTGCTCTGATACCAATTGAAAGTGTTAGTTATCGACTAGAGGGGGGTGAATAGGCGATTTTTATGAAAGTCTTTGAAATAGGCAGTGTCTTCAAAGACAGACAGTTAAAATGAAACCTAAACAGGATACAGCAGAAGATAAACTACACTAGCCATGCAACAGTATCAAGTACAAGATAGGAGATGCACGAAGACAAGTAGCAGCTAGGTAGAGCAGACCAGAAATGGAAGAAAGTGTGAAGACAAAGATGCAATCAGAGTGAATGTCTTCACACAAATGTATTCAACCAGAGCAGGCAGGTAATAACTTCACAAAGCTAAACAGTAAGGGGGGTAAGGGGTGAAGTGATAGAACCAGTTGCTTGGTGAAGACAATGATTTGGTAGACCAGTTCCAGTTGATGTGACAATTATACATCTAGTTAGGGAGACTGAGATTAAACTCAGAAGGCCATGTCTTCATCTTATTCCCCTTGAGCCGAGGTCACTTAGTCCTCACCCAATCACTCAGGTAAGTCTTCAAGGTAGACTTCCAAACCTTCACAGACTTCGTTCATCGGTGATCCACAATGACTCTTCGATCCTCAAAACACAACGCCTAACCGACTAGAAGATCATAGTCTTCAAGTGTAATAAGTCTTTAGATCACACGGAACAGAAAGATTTCAGTGATGTCAAACACTCTTTGGGCTCTGGGTGTTTTGGGTTTTGTCCTCGCAAGGATTCTCTCTCAAAGGCTTCGGAGGTGGGTTGCTCTCAAACGACAAAAGTCATACACTCAACTCGAAGCAGCCACCAACTTATGGTGGAAGGGGGTGACTATTTATAGCGAGGGCAACCCGACATGATTCGTCCGAAATGACCCTTGGTCATTGGTGAACCGACACGTGTCCAACGGTCGGATTTCAAACACACGCGACAGCTTGACTTGGGCTACAAGCAAAGCTGACTCGTCCAACCCAGGATAAGATTTTCTCTCATTTGTCTTCGCTCGAAGACATAGGATTTGGGTTGAGCATCACGTCAGTTTTCTGACTTTGTTCACCTGGACCCCACTTAACAGTTTGGTGGTTCCTACGACTCAAGAAAGAAGAAACGAAACTACGAAAGAAACTATGTCTTCACGCTCCATTGAATTCAAGTGAATGTCTTCACGCGTCATTATCTTGGACACAAATGTCTTCCCGAACCACCATTGTCTTCAATGTCTTCATACATTTTTAGGGGTCATCTTCGATGGTAAACCGAATCAATGGGGACTTCTAGCTGTGTTCTCCTGTGAAACTCACAAACACATTAATCCCTCAACCAAGTTTATCATCAATACTCCAAAACCAACTAGGGGTGGCACTAGATGCACTTACAATTGTCTGATGGAAATATGCCCTAGAGGCAATAATAAATTTGTTATTATTGTATTTCCTTATTCTTGATAAAGTTTTATTATTCATGCTAGAATTTTATTGATCGGAAACTTAAATACATGTGTGGATACATAAACAAATACCGTGTCCCTAGTGAGCCTCTACTAGACTAGCTCGTTGATCAAAGATGGTCAAGGTTTCCTAACCATGGACATGTGTTGTCACTTGATAACGAGATCACGTCATTAGGAGGAGGATGTGATGGACAAGACCCATCGGTTATCTTAGCATATGATCGTTCAGTTTATTGCTACTGTTTTCTTAATGTCAAATACATATTCCTTCGACCATGAGATCATGCAACTCCCGGATACCGGAGGAATATCTTGTGTGCTATCAAACGTCACAACATAACTGGGTGATCATAAAGATGCTCTATAGGTATCTCCGAAGGTGTTTGTTGAGTTGGCATTGATCGAGATTGGGATTTTTCACTCCGTGTATTGGAGAGGTATCTCTGGGCCCTCTCGGTAATACACATCACAAGAAGCTTGCAAGCAAAGTGACTAAGGAGTTAGTTACGAGATGATGTATTACGGAACGAGTAAAGAGGCTTGCCGGTAACGAGATTGAACTAGTTATGAAGATACCGACGATCGAATCTCGGGCAAGTAACATACTGACAGACAAAGGGAATTACGTATGTTGTCATAAAAGGTTCGACCGATAAAGATCTTCGTAGAATATGTAGGAACCAATATGGGCATCCAGGTCCCGCTATTGGTCATTGACCGGAGAGGTGTCTCGGTCATGTCTACATCATTCTCGAACCCATAGGGTCCGCACGCTTAACGTTCGTTGACGATATAGTATTATATGAGTTATGTGAGTTGGTGACCGAATGTTGTTCGGAGTCTCGGATGAGATCACGAACATGACGAGGAGCTCCAGAATGGTCCGGAGGTAATGATTGATATATAGGACGATGCTATTTGGTCACCGGAAAGGTTTCGAAATGTATCGGGTAGTCATCGGATCACCAGAAGGGGTTCCAGGAGGCCCCGGGAGGTTATTGGGCCATATGGGCCAAACGAGGGGAGCACACCAGCCCACAAGGGGCTGGCGCGCCCCACCTCTAGGCCGCCAGCCCTAAGGAAGGAAAGGGGGAGGGCTAGCCCCTCCTGCCTTCCCTTTCACATGAGAGAAAGGAAAGGGGGGCACCCCCTCCTGCCTTCCCCCTCGCGCCCAAGAAGGAAGGGGGCGCGGCCAGGGCAGGAGCCCAAGGCGGCCGCCGGCCCCCTTGGGGGAGCCCTAGGCTGCCTCCCCTCCTCCCTCCCACCTATATATATGTGAGGAGGGAGAGGGGCAACACACACCACGATCCCCAAGCCGTGTGCGGTGCCCCTCTCCCTCTAGTTCGTCCTCGGTCATAATTTTCGTAGTGCTCGGCGAAGCCCTGTGGAAATAGTTGCACCGCCATCGTCACTACGCCGTTGTGCTGCCGGAACTCATCTACTACTTCGCTCGTCTTGTTGGATCAAGAAGACGAGGACGTCATCGAGCTGGACGTGTGCTGAACGCGAAGATGACGCACGTTCGGTACTTGATTGGGCAGATCGTGAAGGTGTACGACTACATCAACCGCGTTGACAAATGCTTCCGCTAAACGGTCTACGAGGGTACGTAGACATACTCTTCCCTCTCGTAGCTATGCATCTCCATGGATAGATCTTGCGTGTGCGTAATTTTTTTTTTTGTTTTCCATGCAACGTTTCTCAACATTGTCGACTGGTTTTGTAGCAACAAAATGCCAACATAGGTCAACCATGCAACATCGTGCATTCAATTTTGTAGCAAATTTGTAAGAGAAATCCTATTTGGCGTCTGGCGCCGGTTACAAGTGTTGTTACAAACCAGCGCCTGAAGTAGCTCCTTTTTCTGTTAAAACTAGAAAAAAGGGTGGGCGGGTAAGGAATCGAACCCACAATGTCTTTACTCACGGCGAGCAGCAATAACCAACAACCTGGGACAACACACGACGTGTGTTCAGTTACTCCCATTTCCCCCTTTTCTTTTCTTTTCTTTTTCTCTTTCTTGTTTGTAATTTTGATTTTTTCTTTTTCTTTCTTTTTCTGTTTCTTTTCTTTTTCTCTATCTTTTTCAAAGATGCGCAAACTTTTTAAAATTTGACTAGTTAATTGCTCGTGCGTTGCAACAGGACACATATATATTTTGATGGTTAACATATACCTTTAAATGCCTCATGCACATCAAACAATATTGTTTGTTGTATCAATAAATTTCTCTTCATCTTCATTCTCTGTTGTCGGGCCCCTTTCTGGGATAAATCATAGAAAAGCCCTAAGTCACACCAGCCCCAAGATCACCACAACTGGTGGACTTCCTTGATACAGATAACCAGTACAATATATTAATATTACACAAGGTTGAGTCTGAGGCTCAACAACATTATTACAAACTTGCCAATATATGGCAGAGGTGGAATACGACAGTGGTGTGGTGGTGATACAATACTGGTACAATAAAATAAGGCCAAGCGTCAGTGTGAGGCTTGACTATTTTATTTGTGTAGCGGAAGCTCAGCGGATGATACAAGTGGTAGACTCCTATTACACAGGTTGACTGACTGGGACTCCTCTAAGCGTCGGGCTCGCTAGCGCAATCCTCCTCCATAGGCTCGTCCTCCTCCAAGTCTGGCCAAGTAAATAGCCAGGGACAAGCCAGTGAGTATGTTGGAATGTACTCGCAAACATTATGAACAAAAGATATAATGAAATGCATATGCTCAAGTTGGATCATATTAAAATGCTCATGCTGACTAAAATCCTGGTCATGACATGACAATAAATAAAACATGTTAGCCATGAACAATCTGATTAAAATTAAAAGCGATGAATGCCACGGGTAGTCTGGCCAGCCCAAGTGACATTCAGAAAATAAAACAAGAGAGTTGCCAATCGGGCATCCACAAGGGTAGTGGCGTGACAAACCGCCTGTGAACTCGAGGGACACCACGAAGAGGTCTTTAAAAGAAATGCCAATCGGGCATCCACAAGAGTAGTGGCGTGACAAACCGCCTGTGAACTCGAGGGACACCACGAAGAGGTCTTGAAAAGAAATGCCAGTCGGGGTCAAGTGACACCACGGTCGGACTTGAAAAGAAATGCCAATCGGGCATCCACAAGAGTAGTGGCGTGACAAACCGCCTATTAACTTGAGGGATGCCACAAAAGGTCTTGAAAAACAAAACTGAATGTCCGGGGTAGTCTAGCCAGCCCCTGAGACACTCAGGAAAAATAAAATAAGAGAACGGGTTAGTCCACAATAATATGCATAACCATAAAATAATCTCAGCAATATTATTCAGATTAACCAAGACAGTGCTAGTGATGACAGTGATATCCTGCAAGTAGTTCATGCTCAAGTTAATTATTTTCCTCCGGAGACCGACACCGGGACCGACACTTGACCCACCCAGCTACGTCCTTTGACCGAGGACATGGCTATTCGAATAGGTTTAACTCTGCAGAGGGTGTACTCTTTACCCACGTGCATGGGATTCCTTTAGTCAGCACCGTGGCACTGGCTAATTCCCACTACGGTCTTTGGGTTGAAAACACACCTGACCCGCACACACCAGATTATCCGTCAGGATGCCAGGAATCACCCAAAGCATCGTTACAGAAAAACTCTAAGTCGGGGAGACAACAATCTCGAGTAGCATGGGATCACTATTAATACGCGCGGATTCCAAGGGGGGACCCCCTCTCGGCAACAACCGGTAACACCCATGCCCCCTGACCCGATGACAGGATTTAGTCCAAGGCCCTGGAAACCCTCATCGTGGCCCTCTGTACGATGTGTACCATGACAGGGGTTAACAACTTACTCAGCCGCACCTTCATTGCGGAAGGGCCCGTGGCAGCACGGGATCTAGCTAGGTGTAACGGAACAAGACTCGATCTAGGCCGACTCAGGAGGTATTAATTAACATCACCGGATATTTCCACAAAGGTCATATGACACCACCGTGTCAAACATAATGGCCCGTGCCCACCGGCACGTCCAAGTCAGGAGACACTCCCCTGAATACTCACAGTTTTACCATGTTAGAAAGAATCTTTACTTGAGTGAAGTGCAAGGCATGGGTAAGAAGATGATATGACCGAACATGCATGCATTTGTGATATACGGTGCAATACCAACGGAATGCAAACATGCAAATGTAAAAATGCAATCACCATATCCCAAGTTCAATAATGCTTGCCTTGTCCAAAGTAGTCAGGTGAAAACCCTTCAAAATTCCCGGCAAAGTTCCCCTCTTCTTTTTCTAAAAATTCAAATTTAACTCAAATTAAAAAATTTGACCACGGTACAAAAAGTTGTCTCAAAACATTTTTAAATAAATACTAAAAAAACTAGAGAGAAAAATAAGAATAACAGAAAAAGAACCAAGTCATTTAGACTTGTGGTTAAAAAGTTATAAGGGTTTTAAAACCAGGGTCCTTTCTATAAAAAGTTCAGTCCCTGTGCGTTTTATAAAGAAAACGCTTCGGCTAGAAATACGCTTTTCAGTGTGGAAGGCGTAAAAGCAGAGATTACGCCTTCGTTTTAGACAGAGAAAAAGAAAAAAGAAAAGCGCGGGGTGGGGGTCCACCCGTCAGGTTCGAAAATTCGAACACGCGCGCGGAACAGAGGGGAGACGGCGATCGCCGACGGTGATCGTCGGGGTTTTCGAAGGTGGCGAAGGTCGAAGAGTGCTCATGGGAGACTACCGCGTCGGTGGGAGATGGTGGTGGTCGCCGGAGAGAAACAGAACGCCGCCGAGGTCGACGGCGGCGAACGGTGGTTCGGTGGGATTGGGGGCTCGTCGGGGAAGGCTCGGGTAGTGGAATTGAGGTGCGAAATCGAACTCTTGGTGGATAAGAAGGTTACTGGCAAGGTTTGAGCAGTGGTGGTGGAATAACGACGACGAACGGGTCGGAGGCAGAGGCGGCGGGGCGGTGACCGGAGAGGAGGAAGGAGACCTCCTCGAGGTCAGGGAGGTGGCATGGGGTCGATTGGGAGGTGGTGGAGGCGATGAGTGGAGTGAGTGGAGCTCGAGGTCTCCTTTTTATAGGCGATCGGGAGGGGTCAGTGGCTTGCGGCGGACGCCGGAGTAAATTCCGGTCGCCTAGGTTGGTATGGACGGTGGTGAGGTGTGGTGCATCCTTAGGGGTGAAGGTGGAGCTCTCCAGAAGCCTTATCATGGACGGAGTCGAGCTCGAGTACCTCATCCATGGTGAGGTGGCCCGTACGGGTGTGGCGGCGACGCCTGTCTCCGGCGACTGCCAGGCGGGGTCCAGGCGGCGTGGTCGGCGTGGTCAGCGCAAGGAGAGGCGGGGAGGAGCGACGCGTGGAGGGAGATTAGGTCGGGGAGGTGCGGCACAGTGATGGGGGTCGGTGGCCAAGGCGGTTCCGCTCGGTTTGCCGGGGATGAGCACGGTGGCCGGTGCACCGGCCTGCCACCGGCCAGTTGACGACGAAGTATTGACGAGGAAGGACCCGTGGAGATGCATTGAATGCCAGGGAAGGCGACGCCGTGCGGGAGAGAGGAAAGGAAGAAGTGCACGGCACCGAGCGCCTCTGCTCTCTGACCAAATTCAGTTAACTGAATTTCATCAGAGATGAACAGTACGCATGTAAGGTGTATGACAGAATGCCAGGAGGTGCTAGGGATTTTAGGATTTGATGAGAATTTTTGTGGTGATGTGTTGAAGCTCAAAAATGAGTTTGGCAAGGTTTCAGAATTTTTGGAGCATTTAAAAATAGATTTGCATCAAAAATATTGAATCTGGTCCAAATTTGAACTGAGTGAATTTTGAAATATTTGAACTATGGTACCTCATGTTTTTTGAGAAATGGGTTGTTGGTACCCTGTATTTGATAGGATAATTTTGGTGGAGGTGGAATCCTTGTAGAAATGGTGGTTCCTTTGTAAACCAAATAAATTGAGAAGAATAAAAACTCCAACTTTGGAATTTACTTGGAATAGGAAAAATATTTTTGTGGGGTGGAAAGGAGTTGGATACTGTCCTAGAAGATTTGAGTGACCTGTGGAAAAAATTTGGAGTGGAATAAAATTGTTGGATGGATTTGAGAAGGCTAAAAGGAGATGAAAAAGTTATTTCCTTTGAAAATTTAATCATCCCCAAATCTTTTCTTGCTGAAAAATTGTTTGAAAACCCCCAAATTATTTATCCATAAAATTTTAAACCCTTCAAAACAGAAAGTTCAAGAAAATTGAAACCCAATTAAAGTTTGAAGAGATTTTTCAAATTGAAGAAAGGTGATATGATCAAAAATGATTTTCAAAGCTTTTATTTTTAAGGGAAAGATTTTCAAGTATTTCAGAAAATATTTTTGGGGTGTTACATCTGTCCACTATCTCCGCCTCCCCAATCCAAGTGCATGACCTCTGTTAATGACACATCCAAGTCGCAATCGTCCCTTTCACCTCCACCCACACACACTTGAAACTTTGAACATGTTAACAAAGCATGTGTGCCATATTTCTGTTTGTGCCTTAGCATCGTCATGGTAAAGTTCCCTCTACCCCTCCCTCTCGTGTCTCTCGCTTTGTAACGTCATAGTATGTATCTCTCACACCCTCCATCTTGCTCCACTCTTTATCTACCATCCTCCATCCCTCCCCCTCCTCTCCCTCTCCCTGCCACTCCCTCTATTTGACCATACATTTCAAAATTTTACTTCTAAAATACATTATTGTAAGTATGTTTTCAAAATGAAATTTCTTATACTATGGATGACTGGTTTTAATATTGAACCAATACTCTAATACAATGGGTTGCTCTAATACGCAACCATGTATGCATATGATTAAAGCACATGAGAGAAACATACCTCCATTGTCTTCCCGTTTGAAGCGGTTACACTAAACAATATGATCTGTAATAGAAACCTGCTCGATTTTGTAACATATCTCATTCTTATATTACTTCAACAATATAATGGACATGTGAGAAAGGGAATCAATAGCAAATACACTAAAACAAAGAGGTTACTCATACAACCGAAACTGAAGTACATCTACTCGATGATGCTTGATTTGGGACAAAGCTTTCGCTGCCCCAAATACTTCCATGGAGCCTCAACTTCATCTAATCAATACCAAAGCCTGCTCCAGTCTTAATGTTATAGCCACCACCGTGGAAAAATTGGTCAATCAAGTGTTAAGAAATAACAATAATTATTTATTAATATCACCATGATCTATACAAACTTGAATACAAGTGGAGCTACACAAACCCAGCACAAGGTGGACTAATTTTAGGTACTGCTGCGCCTACATTCCCTGGTAGCATTTTGGTCCTCCATACTCCATTCTCAGTTAAATGAAGAGGCATCGAAATATGAAGAGACACATATAAAAAATAAGAGCTACCAACAATATGGTAATGTTGCATTGCAAGAGGACACAACTGAGCATTAAAAGAAAAGAGTGAACACAACCTAAAATCGTTCTGCACTTGCATGAAAATTTGAGGTATCACCAAGAAGATCTTTCATGTTCAAAAACACGAATAATGCCAAATATTAGGAAATGAAAATCACTAAAAATTAATAATGAATTCTTATGCCTGAAATTCCCCTTACAAATTATTACAAACTCACAAAGTGTATATACATGCAGTAAAGGAAGTTACATCCTGGAAACCCCAGAACTAAATAATAGTATTGAGTAACATTCTGATGCTTTTACATAAAGACCATAAGAGGATTTAGAATGGTTACCCCTTTTTCATGATAGCTTCTAAAAAAAGTATAAGAAAGAGTTAAACCAGAGAAACACAGTGGAATTTGTTTGGGTCAATTTTCAGAAATTGACTGGTACGTGTAAGGGATTTTGGATTTTTGAAAAGTTTATACTGAAAACCATCATTGGTCTGTGGAAATAACTATTAATGGCATGAATGAAGAGGCCATCAAAACTGTGAACTATTCAATGCCACTATCAGAAAAGAAATTCCATTAGATAGTACTCCTCTGCAACACTACTTTAGTGATCTAAAATGTCTTATATTTCTTTACAGAAGGAGTACATCAGAAAAAATAAGTAGTTGAAGCAGTCCATTTTCCGGATGATCTTTCCTGCATTCCTGCAGTAATACAGCATGAACAGTGACTGGAGATTCCAATAAAAAAGGAGAGAAAAAAGTAAATGTGAAAGATAATGTATGAGAACGTCATGTAGTACTTACATTTTTCGTAAACATGTTTCAAGATTGTACGGTCAACCATGCCAACGACATTGCAACCTGGTCTGATGTCTCCTCTCACCTACTAAATTCAGCAAACATAAGTACATGTATTGGTGCTGTTAGTATGCGTGACATGGGCTGTTCATTCCCCGTATGGACAAAAGAAGAGGCCATGCTCGAAACTGATGTGCAGACATTGTACAAGAACCTGGTGACATTCTATTGTTCAAGATCAAATCCTCCTCACCTGATTTGTTAACGTGATTAAAAATGCCAGCCTGCACTATGCATCAACATTATGTCATTACCGAACATGTGGTGGATGCCTAGAAGGACAAGGATTGAGGAAAAACATGAGATGGAATACAGTGTTTGCTTATTCCTTAACACTATCCCAGCAATTTCAGAAAACAGATCGTGAGCATCTTGTGCAATCTAAAATGATCAAATAAAATACAAGAAATGCAGTGACGAAAATTGCTGAACTTTTAGGGTAGGCCAGCGGCTGCTCGCTGTTGTAGGCTTGTAGCCCAGCAGCTCCCATCTAGGGTTAGGCAAGGAATTGGGAGAGGGAAGGAACACATGGACGGGAAGCCTCCTCCACCGGCGATTGGGGTGGCCTCAGGTCCCCCCCCCCCTCCCCGGCGGTCGCCTCCTCCACGGGGACGAACTCCCGTGTTCACCGCCGGGCTCTCCTTCGGCCGCTGCCTCATCGACCTTCACGTCCCTCCCTTTGATCCCATTCGCCAGGGAGGCAACGCCGCCCTCCATCACAACGAACGAGTCCACACCGAGATCCCAACCGGATCGTGGTCGCGCCTCTCGCCCCATCAACGACCAACATATAGGATGGGTCAGTGTGTGACGCGGGCGCCGTCATCATGGACGGGGGAAGGAGGAGGCGGCAAATACGCGGTCAGCGGTACGGGGATGGGGGAGGGGGGAGACACGGGGAACGGAAGGGCCCCATGGGGAACGACTCGGTTATTCCCTCGTTTTGTTTTGTCGTGGTGCTAATCCCAGGGTGAGGACGACGAAAGAGAGACGTAAGAGGGGAAACGGAACACTACGTCTCTTTTAGGTAGTAGAGATTACCTTCTTCCAATCGATAAACTATTTTTTGAATTTGATGGAACTTTTTTAAATTCGATGAACTATTTTCAAATTCATTCAACCTTTTTAAAAATAAATGAACTTTTCCCAAATTTGATGTTTTTTTTAACTCAGTCAGTTTTTTCCCAAATTTGGGTGATTTTTTTTCAAATTTGATGAACTTTCTCAAATTCATTGAACATATTTTTTTAAACACATGAACCTTTTTTCAAATTCTATGAACTTTTTTAAAATCATTGAACTCTTTTCAAATTTGATGGACTCTTTTTCAATTCGATGAACTTTTTCGATTCTAATAAACTTTTTTTCAAATCATGAACTCTTTTTCAAAACCGATGAACTTTTTTCAATTTCCATGAACTCTTTTACAAAATTGATGACCTTGTTTTCAAACTCGTGAGTGTTTTTGGGAATCGATGAACTTTTTTACAAAACTAATGAATGTTTTTTTTTTCAACTTCATGAACTTTTTTTGGAAATCGAAGAACTTTTTTGCAAATTTGTGATCTTTCAAAAAAAATATTGAACCATTTCCAATTTTTTGAACTTTTTTTGCAATTTTGTGAGTCTTTTTTTAAATCTATGGACTTTCTTCAAATTTTTGAACTTTTTTTTCAGATTTTGATGACCTTTTTTCCAATACGAATTTTTTTGGGAGTTTGTAAACTGTTTTTAACATCTGTGAATATTATTGAATTCATGAACTTTTTCGATTTTTTATTTGTTTTGCATTTTTTCAGAGGTCAACGTTTGATCCGTCAAATGTTGAACGAAGCGTATGTTTTGTTTTGATTGAGGTGGAGAACGAGCATACGTTTGGGGGGGGGGGGTTGGAGAGAAGAGGAGAACGAGCGTACGTAGGTGTGAGCTGGTGAGTGATTTGCTTTTTGCCTCGTGATGGGTCGGCCCACCAGGAGCCGCGTGGGCATCAGAAACTCCAACTGGCGCGGAAGCGAAATCACTAATTGAGGAGTACTAATTTCAAAGATCACTCTCCATCTTCTAAGTTGTGACAAGTGGCGCGCTGTATGTGCACCAATTGTCGCAACCTGAGAGTATTCCTTTTTTTCGTAGATTCGTTTATTTAAAATGTTTTATCTATTAAACCGTGCATCCAAATCTCGAACCGTTTTCACCGTTGGATTCCTTGCGTCAAGATCTTCAAAACTAGATCCCATGTTGATAGATTTTAACGAACTTTTTTCCAAAAAAACCGAACAGGAAGCACGTTTTTTTTTCTTTCCGGAAGCCATTTCCGAGAGGCACGGCCATGGCTCTCGCGGAAGCAAAACCGTGCCTCTCATAGAAGAAGAAAAAAAGAAAACATGTTTTTTTAGTTTTCTAGAGGCACCGCGGAAGCAAAACCATGCCTCTCGCGGAAGCAAAACCGTGCCTCTAAAAAAAAGAGAAAATGCGTTTTTTTCTTTTTCCGAGAGGCACGGCCGTGCCTCTCACGAAAAAAAAAGAGAAAACACGTCACGGAAGCAAAACCGTGCCTCTCATGGAAGAAAAGAAAAAGAGAAAATATGTTTTTTTTCTTGTTTCCGAGAGGCACGGTCGTGCCTCTCGCGGAAGCAAAACCACGCCTCTCACGGGAAAAAAAACACATTTTTTCACGCAAGAAAAATCATTTTTTTCTCGAAAAGCTAAGAAAGACCGGTGGGAAACCGAAAAGTCAAAAAAATCCGGAAAAAACCCATCTAAAAAGCCAAAAACGTGTGCGGAAAAAAAATCCAGAGGGCCCGTCCAGAGCGCGACATGTGCCACTTGGTACGCTCTCAGCCCACCCCATATGATCGTTCGGGAGGCTCCTGAGGGGGGGGGGGGGGGGGGGGGGGGGGGGGGGGGGGGGGGGGGGGGGGGGGGGGGGGGGGGGGGGGGGGGGGGGGGGGGGGGGGGGGGGGGGGGGGGGGGGGGGGGGGGGGGGGGGGGGGGGGGGGGGGGGGGGGGGGGGGGGGGGGGGGGGGGGGGGGGGGGGGGGGGGGGGGGGGGGGGGGGGGGGGGGGGGGGGGGGGGGGGGGGGGGGGGGGGGGGGGGGGGGGGGGGGGGGGGGGGGGGGGGGGGGGGGGGGGGGGAAGGCAACTAATACTCCTTTTTAATTTTTTTGAACTAGGCAAATAATACTTTTGCTTATTCTTATACTTGTTTTCCTGTTTCTAATTTAGGTTCGCTAAATTTTATACTCTATTTACGAGTGAGGAAAAGACGAGGAGGCAGACCCATATTAACGAACTGATTTTTGGAAGGATCCATGCATTGTGTTTGTACCTGTCGATGAGTAATTATAGAGAAATGAATGTTTCTTTTCCTGTAGAATTCGAACTCGAGTCATTGTCTTGTGTGTAAAGCGAGGAATTTTTTTTCTTTTTAAATATACGTTGGAGAGTACGATAACTTACACACCACAAACCTGGTAACTTACATATAAACACCACAATATTTTTTTTGCCCCGGATCTTTTGCTGTTAAAATTTAAAATTCGATAATTTAAGCGCCAACACCGCCGTAACCTTTTTTTACCTGAAAAAATTGATACAATATACACCGGGGGGGGGGGGGGCCCCCCCCCTCTTTTTTTTGTGTGAATAGCATGGTAATTGAGGAATCGCGGACCTGATAACTTATGTGCCAACACCGCGATGACCTTTGCTACTTCTTGAGGTTGCGTTGATTTTTTCCTTGAAGAGGAAAGGGTGATGCAGCAAATTAGAGATAAGTATTTCCCTCAGTTAAGAACCAAGATATCAATCCAGTAGGAGGCACAAGCAAGTCTCCATTCTATGCACCTGCACAAACTAACAAACACTTGCACTCAACGTAAAAAAGAGGTTGTCAATCCCTTCATGGTCTCGAACAAGAGTGAGATCTAATAGAGATAGGTATAAAATATTACTAAAACGTAAAACAAAGTAAAAACAAATAAATTGCAACAAAGTATTTTTGGGTTTTTTTGGTTTATATATCTGAAAATATATGGTGGAAAATAGACCCGGTGGCCATACGTTTCACTAAAGGATTCTCTCTTGAAGATAGCATAAGGTGGGTGAACAAATTAATGTTGAGCAATTGATAGAAAAGCACAAAGTTATGACGATATCTAAGGCAATGATCATGAATATAGGCATCACGTTCGTGACAAGTATACCGAAACGATTCTGCATCTACTACTATTACTCCACACATCGACCGACTCATGTCTGCATCTAGAGTATTAAGTTCATAAGAACAGAGCAACGCATTAAGTAAGATGACATGATGTAGAGGGATAAACTCAACCAATATGATGAAAACCCCATCTTTTTATCCTCGATGGCAACAATACAATACGTGTCTCGCTACCCCTTCTGTCACTGGGTGAGGACACCGCAAGATTAAACCCAAAACTAAACACCTCTCCCATTACAAGAAAAACCAATCTAGTTGGCCAAACCAAATCGATAGTTCGAAGAGAAATACAAAAATGTCTTAATCATGCATAAAAGAGTTCAGAGAAGACTCAAATAATATTCATAGATAATCTGATCATAAATCCACAATTCATCGGATCTCAACAAACACACCGCAAAAAAGTATTACATCGAATAGATCTCCAAGAACATCGAGGAGAACATTGCATTGAAGACCAAAGAGAGAGAAGAAGCCATCTAGCTACTAGCTATGGACCCGTAGGTCTGTGGTAAACTACTCACACATCATCGGAAGGGCGGCAAGGTTGATGTAGAGGCCCTCCGTGATCGAATCCCCCTCTGGCAGATCGCCGGAAAAGGCCCCAAGATAAGATCTCATGCGAACAGAGGCTTGCGGCGGCGGAAAAGTATTTTGGTGGACGCTTCTGGTAGTTTGGGAATATTTGAGAATTTATAGCGCAAGAATTAGGGTTGGAGGACCCCCGAGGGGCCCACAAGCCCTCAGCGGGGCCCCAAGTGGCGCACCTGGCAGGCTTGTGGCCTCCTCGGCCGTCTTCTGACCCCCTCTCCAAGCTCCGTGGATGTCTTCTGGTCCAAGAAAAATCATCGTAAAGTTTTATTCCGTTTGGACTCCGTTTGGTATTCCTTTTCTGTAAAACTCAAAAACAAGGAAAAAACAGAAACTGACACTGCGCTCTAGGTTAATAGGTTAGTTCCAAAAATAATATAAAATAGCATATTAATGCATATAAAACATTCAAAACAGATAATATAATAGCATGGAACAATAAAAAATTATAGATACGTTGGAGACGTATCAACCTTTTATTCACCAGAAAAAAAGTTGATGAAATATACCCCCGATAACTTCTGTGTGGTTAGCATGGTCATTTACACGCTGCAGGCCTGATAACTTATGTACCTCGGGCCTGATAACTTTGACGGGGGAGGTGAGTTTGTTGAAACATACAACGGTAAATAACATGGTAATATAGGCTCCCGGACGTGATAACTTAGGTACAAACACCACGATAACTTTGACACGTGAAAATTTTTTGTTGAAAACATACTCTGATAACTTTTTGTGTAAATAACATGATAATATAGGCTCCCAGTCTTGATAACTTAGGTGCAAACACCACGATAACTTTGAACTGTGAAAAAAAATGTTGAAAACATACCAGTGATAACTTCTCGTGTAAATAACATGATAATATACGCTCCCGAACATGATAACTTAGATACAAACACCACAATAACTTCGACTCGTGTAAAAAAGTTGTTTGGAAACATACTCCAGTAACATCTGTATAAATAACATGGTAATATAGTCTCCCGGACCTGATAACTTAGGTGCAAACACCACGATAACTTTGACCCGTGAAAAAAATGTTGAAAACATACTCTGATAACTTTTTGGGTAAATATCATGATAATATAGGCTCTCGGTCCTCTGATAACATAGGTAAAACACCGCGATAACTTTGACCCGTAAAAAAAGTTGTTGAAAACATACTCTGGTAGGATCTGGTAAATAACATGGTAATATACACATAGTAGAGCTCATAACTTATTTAGCCCAGGTATGATAACTTTTGACCCAGAAAAAAATTGAAACATGCCAACATGGTATCTAGTTTCGAAGGTCTCGCCGTGGCGGATTTTTTTTGCGAAAACATTTTGGATCGAACATGCGGTTTGAGCTACAAAACATTTTGAAATTTCAAAATAAAGAGAATCTATGATGACATTAGCTTTTATGCACTTTTAGTGCATTTGCATGTGGGGGGAAAGATGGAAGAAGTCATTTTTATGCCTGGAATTTGCCTATGTAAACATTGTGGTAACTTATGTAGCATAGACGTGATAACTTCCATACCCTAGGCGTGGTAACTTTTTACAAAAAAAATTTATCAAAACATAGCAACATGGGGTCTAGTTTCGAAGCTCTTGTCGCGATGATTTTTTTTTTTTGTGAAGATGGTTTTTCAATCGTGGCGACGGTTTGAGCTACAAAATATTTTGAAGTTTGAAAAAAAAAAAGAATCTAGAATGGCATCAGCTTTTTCGTCATTTAGTGCATATATGCATGTAATTAGAGGAAGGAGTACATATGGAAGGAAAATTAGTCATTTTAATGCATGTATGTATATAATAGAGTGAAGTAAGGATCGTTCTTGCCTATTGCTAAAATCCGAACATTTGGTAGTTATAAAAGTCCTAAAGCTTTATAGAGGTAGTACACAAACTATGAAAAATAGCAAATAGTACATTTCGTGTGGGTGCAGGGCCACAAACGAGAACTGTTTCGTAGATTTAGAGTTTTTTATTGAAATTCGAAGGGCACTTTCAATAACTCAAATTTTATGGAAACAAATGTAGCCGCAAATATTTTTTGCAAAATTGATACTATTACCCAATTTCACTCATTTGCAACTTTCATGTTGTGATCAGGGAACTTGAAGAACATACTAAACCCACGACAGCAATGTAACAAATTTATCATGCATACAACCGGTGCCTTCAGTAATAGCTTTCAGAGCGTCGGAAATAAATAAACATAACAAAAATCTGATTCTGCAAACAATTCCAGAACACAAATACAACTCCCTTTCTTCATAAGATTATTTTTTTCTAAAATGTTACAAAGCTAATGGACAATTATCATCTTTCTTCACAACTTCTTTGCCACCACATTTTTACCTCAACTTTACAAAGAATGCCAAATAAATCAATCATCAGGAGCAAAACTGATGGCCCAGAGATACCAACAAAGTTGAGAAGTTACGTGTGTGTGTGTGTGGCTAGACGAGCCTTCTTCAATGTTTGACTATGTAGGTTAACAATTTCGCTGTGCTTACTCAGCTGGTGTTATGCCGCTATTTACCAGCTGATAGCATCTTCTGAAGCTGTATCACCTGCTGCTGCTGCTCCACTGGCAATGAACTCAGCTGCTCAGGTGTCAGTTGCAAGACTTGCTGCAGAAGGGCTGACTCGTCGTCCTGTGTGAGCTGCACCATTACAAGAAGAATTGGAATTGTGAACACATGAAAATTTCAAGTCTAGAAACCTTGTGTCTCCGTACAATTCAATTCCAGAGACATGATGCAAAATGTTTAGAACTTTAGTTAGGTCAGATTCTGTAGAATGTAGATACTTGCCAGCATCCAAGAACGGAAGGTATAATAAAATAACAGGAAAGCTGGAAACTAAAATTAAAATCTAGAGGGGATTACCTGAGGCGCTTCATTCTCTGGTTGCTGAAAGTTAACAGCACCAGAACTATAGCTCCCTGATGGTCCACTAGGGACGACCTGCGATGGAGCAGTATAAACAGCAGGACTATTGTTTACAATTCCTGGCGTCGATGTTCCATCCTCCAATTTTCTCAATTTCGAGGGGTGGTCTAACTCTGCCTGATGACTAGCTCGATCAGGCAATCTTATTTCCTTCGGAAATATCTCAGGTTCAGCAGCAACCTGCAATGTGACACGAGTTTTGTGGACGGTAAAATTAGTGAATCATGTCCAACATGACTAGAAAAAATCACTTAATTTAAGGGCCTAAGCAAAGATACATGAATAGTTGATGTACTGTACAGTTTGGTTTCAAGTACATAGTTTACGGGTGTTCTGTAAATTAGAAGACCCAATCAACATGATTAATAATTCATCACAAACTTTGGCTTGCTACCTATCACATCATTTGTGAAAAAACATATAAGCTCCTCATATGTGAAAAAAAAAATACCTGGGGGAGATGAGGATTGGTCAAGGGTAGTTGCTGTACATTAGTTGGCATAACTGGTGGTCTAGGGTGTTGTGTCAAAAATGAAGGCTGAACTTGTGATATCAAGCCTCCTGAGGTTACAAGGGGTTGAGTAGGAACACTGGACGAGGTGCCGAAGGGCTGAGATAGCATTGGAGGGTGTGCCAGCACCCCAGACTGATGTCCATGCGGAAACATTTTGACTGGAGGCTGAGATGAATGCTGATACTGAGGAAAGTTATGCAGCAGTGCAGTTTGTTCCTGCATGGCATTAGGGTTTGGTGGAGGTCTATGAACAATTGGTAGCACAGCATCTGGCTGCGGAAATGATTCATTGAGGTGAGAAGATTGTGCCAACGAGCTAGAGGGCTGTTGGCTCTTAGCCATCTGCATCTGCGATTTCGACAGACCTGGGTTAGTATATTTGAGAATCAGGAAAACATTAGGTACATCAAACTCAGAACAAAGCAAGAATATACCATCTGAGGTGTCACCAGCCCAAGCATTATCTGTGCCTGCATTATACAACAAGAAAAAGGTTATGATGTTCTAATATTCCATTCTACCCTAGAGTGGACTAAACAATGAACAAAAGTATTTCAAAAAAGCTCTTCCATGGAATCACGAGGCTCAACATATAAAGTTGGCTGGCCTTCCTGTCTTTCAACAATGGCCTCCACATGAACGCAACAAATATTTGATCTGTAGACAACTATTCAATAAATTAAGGGAACATACTTTTTATTTTATTTTTTTGCCTTCTGGGAGAACAAGACAACCATGAACCACATCAAAGTTCTAACAAGCATAACTAGAACACTTGAGTTGGTTAAATTTATATTAAGAAGGGTGTATGAAGCATAACTAACAAAAATAGGCACAGATTTTGGGTGGAGAACTCATGCAGACTCCATTATGTTATATTTTGGACAAGTACACAAAAACATGAACAGAAAGTAATAATCCCTCTATCAAAATGTAAGGCGTTTTTTGACAATATGACAGTGTCAAAAAACGTCTTATATTTTGATACGGAGGTAGTAATTGATTAATTAAGCAATCAGTAGCAAAGCTAACCTGAAATAGGGCCTTTGGAAGCTGTGGAATTCCTTGCAGCAGTTTTTTGGCATGGTCGTTATTTTGAGTAGTTAGGGTCTGCCATAAAAAAAACATTAACAAGCTAAAACTAGCAGTGAGAAATTTTTAATCTTCATGAATTGATATTGATATTTCAATATAACCTTCAACTCAGACATGATTTCATACAACTGATGCCTTGACATCCTGGCCAAGTAATGGGTAAGAGGGTCGTTTCCAAGCCCAAATTGGACAGGTAAACCATTTTGTACATTTGCAGTTTGAGCTCCCCCAAGGACGCCAGCCATCACAGATGCAGCATGTATTGCCGGTGGAAGACCAATAAGCTGATGAAGGCTGGTGTCCCCTACAGCGGGAGCTGAGGTTAATGGTTTCTGAGCATCTGCAGGATTCCATACAAAAACCAATGTCAGCGCGTAGGGACATAAAACTGGCAAGTTTGAAATCTTAAACATACACATAAACTAAATGATGATCAAGAAATTGAAACCAACCAACAGTAGATGACATTCCTGGTCCTCCACGACCCTGCAATGCATAAACATATAAAAAGTAAGTCAATATCTGCTTCTTTATTGACAACTTCAATTGGTTAAGATTTCCTACTGCCCATGCATGAAATAAATTTTGATTGCACTAACTCCATTTCCGTAATGAAGCTACTTAGTTTCAAATATGCAAAGTTACAACATGGCAACGAAAACCAGTTAATATTTCACTATGATCTCAAGAAAATTTAGCATAAAAATAGTGTCCCTATGTAAACCACTGTATCAACCAGTCAACTGCATCCAGTTGTGGAACTTAGATACACAGTGTTTTCTTGTTGGATGCATTCTGACAACTTGGCAACAAAAATCAGCACATACATATCAGCATCAGTCACTGGTATGGGGATAGATACAAAGGCTGCTGATAGCAGCTAAGGACATCGCACTTATTTTGAGAGAGGAAGGTAGTAATAATGTAACGGTAAGCCAAAAGAGAAAGTCAACTGTATATATCATTTCAGAGATAAATTTACTAGTAATTCCAACACCATTGCTTGAGCATATCACAAAGGATGCAACTATAGATGCATTGACCACGTATACATCCTCTACAAGATAATTCTTCTTTTGCTATTTGCAGAGAACCTCACGTGTTCAGTACGATTCTGGAGATCTTTGAAAGCATGACATTGCTTTTGTTACACCAGTAACTTTGGCACGTTACTTTTGTAAAAGAAGGCAGAATCGAGACATTAGAGATGATTTTGGAACCACGATACCAAAGAAGATTCGCAATACCAGAAAGATAATTCCACCAGACAATTTGGCAGAATAGCAGGTGTGCATATGTACAGACAGGAATCTGTACATACATACACATGCTGTGCAAGAAAGCAAAACAGGAGACACATGGTAGTTGGAGAAAAGATAAGTATTATAACTCATGGGAACCAAAACCATACAAGCTTTCATCTTAACATAGGACTTGCTGGGTGAGAAATAAGGTTCTTCTACAGTAATAAACTGAGGATCTTCCACCTTTTCTCTATTTCTGTCAGTGTTCCTCCCATTTTCAGCAAAATCAACACGTAACTGACGACCATTAACATCATGACCCTGAAGGTTCCGGCGTGCACTTAGAGCTGTCTCTTCATCCTTGTATTCACAAAAACCATAACCTTTCGGCTTTCCGGTTTCCTTATCAACAACCAGTCTGCAAGCAATTTTGAGCAGTCAGTATCTAGCAGTCACAGCTCAACAGTGTCATCAGCTTCGTCGAACGCTAAAAAGGTTATCAGGGATAGAAATAACTCATAACCAGTTTCAGTATAATGTCACTTGTTGAGAAACAGTGATCAAGAAGCAGCACACACGTGTATCTTAGGGTTTCTTGTTATTTTTGTTAAGGTTAATTTCCATTTGCATGTGTAGTCCATAAAGTGATCCCGTAACACTAGCTATATCAGATATTCAGGATATCATTTCAGCATTCAACACTCTTATCTTTCGAAAGGCCCGAGGCAGCATCCATAAGCAGGGCGACCCCAAAGACAATCTATTAAGTTCTGAGATCATGCTTAGCAGCAGTGTGCAATACGGCCATCATACTTAACAAAATCAATATTCCAGATGTTACACGCTGGATTTAAAAGCATCATGCCCATATAGCTGGCTAACATATCCTCATTCTGAAAGAGAATGAAAGAGGGCACATGTGTATTTTAACAGATACTGAATAATCCAATAATCTAACAAACATGTCTATCTGCACAACATGGTCAAATTAGAAAACTACATGGTCAAATTAGAAAACTACATGGTCACCTCAAAAAAAAAAAAAAACTACATGGTGGCACAAACACACACACAACTGATAGGGTTTGCACGACTAAACCTGAAGGAGACCACGGGCCCGACTTCCTCGCATATCTGCACGAGCTGCTCCTCCGTCGCATCGTACGGAATGTTCCCAACTGCAACCAAATTCAACAGCCAACACCCGCGTCAATCGAACTCAAGAACCTACTCATACCACAGCAACTGAACCAACACAAAAATGTGCGGTAAATATCAGTGTCACACACGTTGAATACAGCACAAGCCAACTGACGGGCACCTTTGTTTGGGGGAAAACAACCCCAAAGGCGTGACGAATATGAATGATAAAAAAAAAATAGGCAAACCCTAGACAGTACGAAAACTCGAATGAAATGAAATTAGACTCCAAATCTAGCGGCGGGAGCAGCTAAACGCGCTTCGTGCCACCCAAAACCGCACCGGCCACCCGCACACGAAGAGAAATCCACGGGGAATCGACGGAGGATGCAGCAGCGATTGGGGCCCAAATCGAGCTCTGCTCGCGTAGCCGCCAATTGGGGCCAGACCACTCCCACCCGAATCGCGGCGAAAGCTCCTAGCCCGCGGATCGAACCAGAGGAAGGAACACGCACGCAGGCACACACATAGAACGCGGAGACCCCGGGAGGGGGCAGGGGGGCGTGAGAGAGAAGGGCGGGGAAGGGGGCGTACCGAAGACGCAGCGGTTCTGGGGGCCCGCGGGGGCGGCCGCCATGCTCAGCTGAGGTCGCCGGCGGCGGCGCGGGGCGGCATCGGCGGCTGGGTAGGGACCGGAGGCGGTGGTGCGCTGCTGCTGTTCGCGGCTTGCCTCGCTATTTCCAGCGAGTCTGGTCTGGTCTGGGTACGTTTCCCCGGTCTCGCTGCCCAGGTGTTCGTTTATATTGATGTTACGTTTCCGTTTCCGTTTCCGGTCACGTTTCCGTTTGCGTGATCACTTCAGAGTTAAACCAACAGCAGGATTGCAATGAAGGCCTAATCATAAAAAGAAGATTACCATGAAGGCTTAAAGTAAGTATAATATAGGGTGACATAGGTGGGTTACAAGAGGTGCCACGGCAAAATCATGATGAGTTGAAGAGCACCCAGTGGCGGACCCAGAAATACGCCTTCGAGCACTGTAGCTACAGTCAACGAAGGAAATTGTCTTTACGGCTAGGCAGCTGCCTAGGCCCTAAATCCACCTCTGGTAGTAGCACAGGTTTCAAGAAACAATGTAAGAGAAGGGGGTGAGTCGTATACTGATAAAATAATAAATATCTATATATAACTATTATATGGGTTGGTTTTTAGGTTGGCTATAGATAAAATGGGACAATGCTAATGCGCGGCCGCGCGCTGGGGCGAGCGATTTCCGACAAGGTTGTTGGGTTGTATTAGGCAACCACATCCAGCCATGCACCCCTTTGAATTAGGAAGGAGATAGAGATAAGAGGATATATTAATCATGGGAGGAGGAAAATCTTACCCGCCCCACATTAAAATCAGGGGGTGGGGAAGGGGGAGGCCGAGAAATTAGAATAGAAAACTCACCTTAAAATCAAGGGGGAGAAAGATTAGAATTGTGGAAAGGAAGAGATTGGGATCGAGTGTCCCAACGCTCGTACAATTAGCTCCACTATCTCTACAATTACAGTGCTCAAGTTTCATGAATACGAGGAGCTAGTAAGAGGGACATGCATCTAAACATGATCAACCATGGCGTGGAGTCAAACCCAAAAAAAATGAAAACAATACTTTAGTGAACATTCAGTTATACACTTGGACATTCTTTTTTACTAGTAGAATGCCCGTGCGTTGCTACGGCCTACAATGCATATAAATAAATCAAACAAATGATTAAGGTTACTCAAGGTCGAAGCTCATTTATTCCTCATACATCCGAGCGTTGTCAGACATCAAACGGGCGCCCAATAAGCTTCCAAAAATTCAACCGTCTCGACAGTCTGGGCTTCCCAAATCCAAACCATATGTGGAGAAGAAATGTGGTTGTCCAGACTATCCGCCATGTTATCTCCAAGACGCGGGCCCAACACAAAAACTCCACCCCACAACGCACCCTTCGCTTTTCCTGCCGGACCTTTCCCTCCCCCTCGATTTCCCGCTGTAGCGGGACATTTCCATCTAGAGCCCTCTCCTTTAAAACCGGATGATGCCCATCTCACCTTCGCTGTGGCGCCCTCTCTTCTTTACAACGTACTTCCCCACAGACCGGCAAGGACGAGTCCCCCCCCAAGCGCCCCGGTCTTCACCCTGATCCCCAGCCCCCCGTGTTTGTGCCGATCCGCTACAACCATCAAGGGGGAGGAGGTGTGCGCCGCCCGTGACCCGGGGGGGGGGGGGGGCCTCCCGCGCCAAAAGTGTAATCTCGACAGTGAAAAACACATTTTCTAAAAGCCTAATCTCAATAGTGAAAAACATCAGGAAAGGATTTAGGCGTGCACACAGCTTAATTAGTCCTAGCAAATCTATAACACCAGTAGTTTTCAAATCATATTTTGTTTTAGATTGACACTAAACCTTCTACTGAAAATGTCAAACTAAATAGGAACTCAGACATATGTCCGTGCATTGCTATGGACAAAATGCAAGTAAATTAATCAATCAATTTCAAAAAAAAAAATCAATCAGTTTATCTAAGGACATGCTTAACGTATGCCCTCTTTATCAATTTGTTTAGTAAAAACTGTGGGATTGGTCGCCAGAATAATTTTTGTGCCAACTGAATTCCATGTGTGTCTTCTTCCTCTCTCCTTCGTCCTCCTCCTCCCGCCCCCGCGAGCCACCCTCTTGACGCCGACCTAACCGTTGTCTTCTTCCTCTCCTTTGGCCTCCTCCTCCCGCTCCGCCGGCCTAACCGTAGTCCCATGTGTTCTTTGAGCCGATATCGAGGCTCATCAGCCGAGGCCGATGATCATCGTGACTTCATATTATAGAGTTGTAGATGTCCTTAACATGACTGAAACTGATTGACCGTTGGCAGAACTGCCCTTAATATTTTGGGAGGACTGATGGTTTCAGTCTGTTCCTTTAGCGACTCAGTTTTTGGGACTTGTAGTACATAGTTAATGAGCAATGCAAGACTGGTTGATATCTGCGATGCCAACGGATTAGGCGCGGTAGAAGGAGCAGCAATGATGAGTTGATGCAACGGTGGCATGCGTTGGAAATTGTTGCTCAGATCGTTGTGAGGACCAGATTGTTTGGCAATATATGAGGCTAAGTGTTGATCAATCTTCTGAACTTTGTACGAGACCTGAACTGTTTAGTGTAGAGTGCGAGTAACACCTTATTTTCTTTTCATGGGGTCTCTTCTCTCAACCCTCGGCACTCCTAGATTAGATGGTGAAGCTCTCATTATTGCAATGGTGGTTTTTGCTACTAATCAAACTGAGGGGCCATCACTCGTGCTCTCCTCTCTAGTCCTGCATTTCTTCTAGAGCTCTGCTATATGCCTAATATCACATTAGGGGCATCTCTAACAGAAGCCCTAGAAGGCTTCAACTCTTATTCAAAAGATTCTTTTTGAGGAGTTCAACCCTTGTCTAACCTAACCCGAATTCATTTATACATTTAACTACCAAAAACTTGAGAAGTGTCGTCCGCTGCTTCAATTTCTCGAGGATAAAAAGGGACCTTCAAGCTTGTCCAGGCCAGGGCAGCGGGAGACCAGACCGCAGCTTCCTTTGTCATCTCCATTTCTCCAGTGGAGGCTGGGAGCTATCTAACCGTGTACTTGATTTAGACACCATAACTGTGGCATGCAATTGATCCAAGAGACCACAAACCAATTCAGCAATCTCTATCGAAAGAGCATAAGCACGCAGAAGAACCAACCCTACCTGAATGTTTTCTGGTTGTACCTAGTCCTCAAATGCTTGCTTTTCAGGAACGAACTTTCAGATCCTAAAACGCAAATGCTTTTCAACTTGTTGATGTTTCAGAGGTGTCATATTTTCCCATAACTACTCACAATATTTGCATGACATTGCGCAAATATGGCAATGAGGCGTTGTTGAGACCTTGAGAAGAAGAAATCATTTTGAAGCATTATAGAGTCGATATTAGCCACCACTTTAATCGGCGATGTATAACAGATAACAATTCACACCGACGGGTGGACAAGCCATGTCGTGCATCAGTCTGATGATCACTGCACTGCACGGTTCTTTCAGCCTGAAAGAAAGTGTACCATAGCAATGACTTCACCCTACACATCGCGTCCCGTTGTAAAATCACGCCCCAATGCCATGATATTCACACGAACAACATGCACACGCAAATACAACTAACGAACTTTCAGATCCTAAAACGCAAATGCTTTTCAACTTGTTGATGTTTCGAGGTGTCATATTTTCCCAGCACTATTCACAATGTCTGCAGGACATTGTGCAAATCTGGCGATGAGGTGTTGTTGAGACCTTACGAAGAAGAAATTATTTTGAAGCATCACAGAGAACACTCGATATTAGCCACCATTTTAATCGGCGACGTATAACAGATAACGATTCGCATCGACGGGTGGACAAGCCATGTCGTGCATCAGTCCGATGATCACTACACTGCACGGTGCTTTCAGCCTGAAAGAAAGTGTACCATAGCGACGACTACACCCTACACATCGCATTCCATTGTAAAATTATGCCCCATTGCCATGATATTCACACGAACAACATGCACACACAAATAGAACTAACTGAACATTGATATACACCAACTAAAAGCACATTGATTTTATTTGGTCAGAAGCACCACCAGTTCATCAGACTTTGTGGAAACATTATGTGGCCAAACAGAACACGTATGGTTCGTATGACACTCTGCATGCAACCAAATGAATGAAGGTATATTGAAAGAGGAACAGATAAGAGGATCCTGGCTATTACATGCATGTAAGACTCAACAAAGAACCGAACAACAAATCATTTGCAGCCAACCATTATTACATCAGGGATATCTTGGCTAGCAACCTCTAACAAACAAAAGAGCCATCACAATTCATTACAACATCAACAACAGTTCATATTGCACTCCAATAATCAAAAGACAATATATACATAAGAATAAACGCGTACACCTTACCTATAGTGGATGCATTTGAATTAACCCATAGATCCATTTGAATAACGCATCAAGGCCCATGAACAAGCGCGAGCAAAACCGATATCTGACAGGGTAAAAGAATCATGCCACATATTTCAACGATTGCATAGGAGAGCGAGAGGAACATACCTCTTCGTGGCTTGCCAATCAATTATAGATGAGCTCTTGTCCATTTGCATGTTCTCAATCCAAAGAGTCTTGGCCTCGTTGGTTCTTGCGAGTACCCGCGTTGCTGAAGCAAACCCGCCTACTACGCTGCCTACCGAGGCGGTGACTCCTGCCCATAGGCCCCCAGATGAGGCGGGAAGGCTGGCCTGCTTAGGCATCGGGCCGACGGCAGCGGCAGGGAGCGCTCCGGAGCAAGAAATCCATTCTTTCAATTTAAAATCATTTTCACCTTATATTTTTTACAGCATTCTCTTTGACAAGTTTCGACAACCTACATTTTTTTTAATAAAGTTAAACAGCATCATCAATGCTATAAAAAATAAGAAATCTTTGAGAGTTTGGGTCGCTTCACCATAGTTTTATCTTGAGCACTCATGTCCCATCATCTGACATGCAGCTCCACTGGTACGCATCAGACTCAATTTTGGTAACCCGGACGCATAGTCTAAACATGTGATCACAACAAATAGCCGATTTGTAAGGATGGTCTAGATAATAAAAAAGGATTCTTACATTGATGGGCCTGAGATTGTTTATCACCGGCTCATCTCCAGTTTGGCCCCCCTTTGCCACGACAGGCAGGTTGATGTCATCCCTATACGCCACCGACAAGCCTGCATCGGCCACCACTGGCCCATATCTTCTTTGTAGGGGTTTCTAGATGAAATAAGAAAATAATCAGATGATTATGATTTCGTTGAAATACCTTTACAAACAAATGTGAAGTTTGAAACTCATCTCTTCTTTCAACAGAAAACGAAGAACGATTGTAGAGAAAAAAGAATCTCGTTTCTTTACCTCTTGCTGTTCCTTCACTCACTGGAAGCTACACGCCTGTTGTTTTGGTTGTGTCAGTATATCGTGAGGAACATTAACTGCCTAGGAAACTTCATATTTCTTTCTCTTCCATCTGGGACAAAAATAATTCAATAGAATCAATCTATCTGTATACTACTTGTAGGTAATTTCCTACTCCAGGCTTTTGAAATCCTGAACGCTTGCAAGGTAGTCTATTTGTTTTCAGAAATGGGCAGCTAGGCAGGTGATCAATCTCTAATTGCTCATAACCCAACCTGATTAAAAAAACAAGTTCCTGGTTTTTTTTCCAAAGTGCTAGATACAGTTGACACGGAATAACAAATTTTAAATCAAAGAAACATTGCAATTTAGGAGGGTAAGCATGACTTGAGTTTCCTTGTTAGAAAAATTGTTCACAACATCATTATTTCAAGCGGCACACTAATTTCTGCCCTTTATTTGAGTTTGATTTCACATGAAGGGTAGGTCCTTTCCAAGATTTACATATTGCAGTTCTTCAACAAAATTTACAAGTAATCAAACTGCAACAAAATTTCATCCCTACTGATCGAGGGTTATCAAATACTCCTCCTCCTCTATCTTTTCCTTAGCAGTAACACTGATGTTTTCCTTAGCAACAACAACAAAAAATCCATCCCTACTGATCTAGGAGTACATCAGCACTCAAAGCAACACAGATCCTCCTCCTCTATCTTTTCCTTAGCAATAATAACACAAGCACTAAAAAAGCAAGCAATTTAGTACTTTGAATTGCAATGTTTTTTTGAATTTAGTACTGATCCATGGGAGAAAAGGAGAACGTCCTCTGAAGCTCCAGTCTCTGGATAGCATCAAATCCACATAAGGAGGAAGAAGGCACTGTGTTTCTCTGGACGGGGAAGATAGCAGTAGGAGGAGGGCTGGCGACCAAAGGGCCCTGCTCGTCGGCGTCGACCACCGCTCGTTGGAGATGACCACCGCGTCGGACCCCACCGCTGGGATCCGCTCCATGGCCGACGTCGTCCTCCGGCGTTGGGCACACGCAGGCAGCCCACGGAGGACGGGAGGCGACGGTGACGGGTTGAGGAGGAGGACGGAGACGGTGTGAGGAGGAGGCCATCGCAGCCTCGCCTGGGAGGCACTGCGTCGGCCTGAGGTGGAGAGCCGGATCAGGTGGCTCGCAAAGGAGGGCCGACGGCGTCCCACACGTGGCGGCCATCAGCGACCCATGCGACGACGACCTCGATCTGCACGAATCCGGCTCCGGCGACCTCGATCTGGCAGTCGTCGGGCAAGGGGGCAAGCCGGGGTGGTCCTCATCGCTTGGGCGCCGACGCATGCGGATGGGAGACGGTCGAGCGGAGTATGGGAGGTGGGAGATGGATCCATGGTTATATCGTTGAAAATATCTGCAGGGCTGGCGACTTCTTTCGTTCCGAAAATATCGGTCGGGCTAGTGATTTCCTTCCTTCCGAAAATCCTTTTTTTTTGTTTTCTAAAACAAATTGCACTATTGAGAGGGATCGATTGATTTGGATAATTTAGGAAAGTTAGATCCGTAATTTTTTATACGTTAGGAAAGTGTTTATTTGTAATAAAAGAGAGGGACAGGTTGATCTGGATCAGTTAGGAAAGTTAATTAAAATATGTTATTTGTTTCCTCAAAATCTGTTTTTATTTCCTAAAACAAGTTGCACGATTGATTTGGATAAGTTAGGAAAGTTAGATCTGTGATTTTTTATACGTTAGGAAAGTACTCGTTTGTAATAAAAGAGTGGAGATAAAAATAAACCGATGGATAAGAAAACCAACGTGGGAGTGGGTGGTGGGAGGTGGGACGAAATAAAACCGGACCAAAATAAACCGTGAGGTGAGACTACCAACTGAGACATTAGGAGTAGAGAAACTGAGGCAAATTTTTTGCCTCATTCATTAATTAAGAAAAAAAAAGTTACCCGATTAATTTACGAAAAACCGGTCTAAAACCGTTACAAACTTGGTCATGAAAGACAACCAAGCCACAATCCCATGATGCAAGCAGACTACTCCCACATCATGAGGACACAAGACCCCAACACACTACCCCTATAACCTGTCGGCACATGCAACTCATGCTCACAAAACTGGCCCCACAAAATAAGTTGAAAGAAAGACATCGTCAAGCAACCGGCAACCGCGGACGCCTTTCCTATAGTGCCAAACATATATAGGATGACACTTAATAATTGTGTCCAAAGTTGTCCATGTGTTTGCACGTTTATTTTTAAGACTAGGCAGTTTTTGGAGAAGTGGGCACGTCCTAAACGCATGGGCAACTGCATCCACTTTTTTAAAAAAAATCATGCATGTTTTGAGATGTCCAAAAATTCAAAAGAAAATTTCATGCATACATGTTCGCAAATGTGCGCGAGGTACAAAGTTTTATGAAAAAAATATCTTTGTTCTGTCTCCGGAAAAAAGGCAAATTTCAATGCTCCTAAATAGCATTCCACGACACAATTTTTTGTCTTTTTTGCACAAGCCACAAAAAAGTTATTTTTTCATGAAACTTTATGCACGCATATAGAGCATGAAGACGTACCCATGCAACCATTTTCAGATTTTTTTTTAGCATTTAGAAATGTGTTTTTTGAAGTGGGTTCATATGTACCCGGGTTCATCCATGCACTTCCCCTTTTTTAAGTCTGTACACAATGTGTATTTAGCTTACTCTAAACTATTACACTGCTTTGCATTATAAATGCCAACAGTTCCCATCAGCCAAAATCACCGCTGGACCAAACAAAGAATCAACAACGACAACTCAACCAAATTTCAGTGATAGGTCCAAAACCTTCAAACTCATCTCTCGTGGATGAGAGGAGAGCACAGTTCACAGTTGAAATACTAGTCCAAATGCATAGTACTCCCTCTGTAAATAAATATAAGAGCATTTAGATCACTACTTTAGTGATCTAAACGGTCTTATATTTCTTTACGGAGGGAGTAGAAAGCACAAGACATAGGTAGCAGAACATAATCATATTAATTCAGATTGGTCATGCATTCCCCTCTGTTCTTAACATCAACTTGCCTCAAACTTGTGTGGGACAACTCAAGCATTTTGTTTCTCATAAGACTACATTCAAGTGACAAATCAACACTCAAAAGAAGAAGAAATGGAATACAATACCCAAGGGGATTCAGAAACATTGTATAAACAACAGTAATTTACAGTTCCATGGATAACACAAGCAGGAAAGCAACGTTATGGGGTGCAAATGGAATCTGATCTGTAACCTCCAGAGCGCCTAAGAAGTGAAGATACCATTAATATGCAAAGAATGGGTACATACTCTAATCTATTGAGATGTTATGGAAGACCAGACAAATGATATGGAACAACAACCGGTAAACTTGTACTATTCATCTGGGGGCAATATATGTATCTGTACAGGAACAAGTTCCGTTATTCTTTTGTCACATAGACATCTATGAAGCACGCCTCTGTCGCTGGCAGACTTCCCAGCGAAGCCCTGCGTCACTAATCGCCACGTTAGTGACAAGATATGAGTAGCCATGGCCGAGCAAGCATGATAAAATGCAAGCAGAAGCCTTTGGTCATGAGAAAATAACAGATGATGGTTGCTTGAAGCTAGAGCTGGAAGCGCCTGCTTTGTTTGGTGATGTTATCATCTTATCCTTTGAGATGGCATTGCCAGCTGCCAGCTCAGAAGAATTTGGCCGCTGGCTGTTTTCACTGTGTTGTGGCCTGGCCCAGATTTTGATTAGCCCCTCACGGCATATGGTGACGATCGATTCACTGGTGAATTCTAGGCCAGAAAGGGGATCAGCATGTACTCTGTGTGCAACGAGGGGTGAGAGCTTAGGTACGTCTCGCATCCGTGGAGACGGTTGGAGAACACCAGTAGGAGGAGGACATGCACTGTCCCAGTGTGCAGAAGGGCTTCCACTGCTAAATGTCGGGGAGCCGCTGGAAGGATGTCGAAGTGGCACAGCAATCTCATCCATTGCCAAATCCCAGAGAAGAAGTTGGGTATCCTAAGGGCATGCAAAGGTGAAAATACATTATTTCCAGTACTAACCCAGTAGGAAAAGCAATGCTAAATGGTAGCTGAAGCATAGACCACATGACAGTAGCACATCTTATGCCCAAGATAAAATCATGGAACCTCAAGTTGTAATACTTGCTCAAGAGTATATATATCCAACGCCAGAGCTTAACAATAAATACACAAAACAGATAATAAACCTATTTCGAATTCAAGATACATGAAATACAATAGAACTTATTTGTGATACCCAGCCCTCATGAACAAGTGGTAAGTGGCACAGAGTGTAGCACAACTTTTTAACCAAAAAGCTAGTGAGACACATGAACTTGATTCATCAACTCGGTAAGAATACTAATGAACAAGAAGCAAACATGCTCATTTTTCACAACTGCAAGTCACCTAAGCAACCCAACAAGTAACCAATACAAAATTCAGATATCACTAGCATTTAAATCCTTGTCAGCATCACAAGTATATAAGGAAACAAACAGATTATTCTATGATGTATCATTATGATTTCCATTAGAATAAAAACCATAAAAATTACAATTAGGCCCAGATTAACAAATTCGTTCACTCATATTTACTGGTACCTGGCCAACAGAACCAAAGCGATACATGACATTTTCTCCTGCATCATCAGAACTTGGAGGGGACCAATACGAATCAAAGGCAACTGCGCTAACCTGCAAAACATAAAAGGAGATCTGCATCAAAATAGAAAGTTCCGACAAAAGCATCAATATGCTACTAAACAAAGACAACTGTAATGATAGTAGCACCCATGATGTATGCCCCTCGCCCCACGCAACCATCTTTCTGTCATCCATGCTCCATACTTGCACAAGATCATCTTCCCCGCCTGATAATATATATTTTCCATCCGCACTGTAACAGGAGAGCACAAACAAACCAAATTATTAACATCTTCAAGGGCATGCTGTTATACAATTATGTGGTAAAAACGTTAGCTTCACAAATCACAACTGTTGTGAAATGGCACAAATAAATCCAATTACATCAGGAAAATTGTGCAAGCAAGACTAGCTATGTTGTGGCTACATGCAAAGTTATAAGGGATGCAAGTATACATCACTACTTAGAATGTTACACGATATTCATCAAACTTCCTGTGAAACCAAATAAGAAAATAACCCAACAATGTCAGGCCAGAGAAGGCCAAAAGAGCCTTGAGTATAAATATGAAATTTTGATGCAATGTTGTATCAGACGATGATATCTTTAAAGTTTGATTCCATGACATCTCAAAAGCTGGGATTCCAGACGCTTGCCATAACAAGGTAGTCAATTCATGTACAAAAGCATAAGCAGAAGTGCCAAGTCAAACACAACTTTCGATAAGCAGGTGGACAATAACGAACTTCTATATTATACAGTATATACCATCAATAATGACAGCAATTTGCTAGCAACCAAATCAGGCAAACTTTCAGTATAAGATCTTTCAACTTTCAATCATATGCTGTGTTTCCAAGAACTTGCCCCTATTTATCGCTAGCAGAAATCATGGCTAATTGTACAAAATGTGCCATTATCAATCCGTGTCCCTTCAGTTTCTTATAGTTAATTATGATTTGATGGCCGAGATTAATTGGATCTGCCCCTTTGGGTCTTTTTATATTGGTATAGATAATCCAAAAAATGACAAGCATGCTGCACCAAGTCACCGACTATGTTTCTACTAGTTTTCTATGGAATATCCATCACAGGAACACTTAGCTACTTCTCTTGCACCGTTTCATATGTAAAATTGGCCGCTTCTTATGAAGATCTAAAAAGGTAATTTACAAATGATGTTATGTGATTCACAGATCAAACAAGATTACAAGAGGTAAACTCATACACAATCCTAGAATAATCGGTCAATAGCAGAACTGATGCAACTGCGCAAAACAGATAGGAAATATGAGTTTCTGTTTCCGTGAACATCATATCTGAACTACTAGTTAGTACTCCCTCCGCCCCAAAATATAAGATCATTTTTGACACTATCATAGTGTAAAAAATGATATTATATTTTGGGACGGAGGAAGTAAAAGGTAGGTGCAGGCATGCAACAAAATTGGCACCATATACCAGAGTAATGGTAAATGCAATCGACAGTTTACCTCCATGAGCAACACAAAAGAGCACCATAGTAACTTTTCCCACCAAATATTAGTTGTTCTTTCGCGAAGTCAAATACTCTTAAATAACCTGCATATAGTCGAACAACTTAAGTACAATGTACAACAGGAAACCTTTATTACATGTCAATTCTCATTCTTGGCTAGACAAAATTACCATCTCGCCCAACAGTTGCCATGTAAGCTCCATCCGGCGAAAATGAAATGGCATTGATTGCACCTTGACAGATGTGCCATCTTGCAGTAGGATTGCTCTGCAGCATTATTTACATCCCATAATCAATGATAGCAGCTACAAATTTAGAATTCGTCATGTTCAGGATATAGCAAAAAATAGTAACTTCCAGGTTCTTAGTACTGGTTCCAGTATGGTCTGCTGGTAAAGTGCTGCTACTTGAGAACTTGGCATTTCCTAATATGATCGAAATAAAAACCAAGTGACAGATAAACACCACTGCATTAAATCCAAAGCAGGTTGACCCAGCATAAGCAGTCTGTGCTCTATGTCAACTAGCAAGTGTGAGGACAGTTCGACCACATGAAGCTTGTGTTGAACGCGTCAGCTACTAAGTAAGAACACGAGAATGAGCTTGTGGAAAATTAATTTTCTGCCATCTTCAACAACTGGGGCATATATGATCCGTAATACCAGGATACTGGTCTATCTTCACAGTTTATATAGAAATGGAGATTACTGCACTATGTATGGTCTCACATATCTACCAAGCTCGTGTCGCATAATTTCAACCATGAGATAGCAAAGAAAATAAACACGCGATCAACTTAATCGTAGGAATGTAAATGTGGTATTCCCCTTCCCTAGAGGAACTTCTCTAATTATACGAAAGTAAATGTGTTCTCTTCCCTAGAGGAACTTCTCTAATTATACGGAAGTAAATGTGTTCTCTTCCCTAGAGGAACTTCTCTAATTATACGGAAGTAAATGTGGTGTTCCCCTTCCCTAGAGGAACTTTTCTTGTCATCGAAGAAATCATATAAAAAGGTTAAACGGTACCATCCTTGGTTCCGATACATGTTAAATTGTCATACACTTCACCGACATGAATTAAACCAGAGCAATTTGAGGGTTATTGTGTCGCATGGGTGGGGCAAGCCTCATGACTCTCTACTTTGTTGCAGACATTCTTTTCCGGCATGTTATAATATCTAGTTTACATTGTTGCAGATGTTACACAAGATAATACAGCAATTATGTCTATTTTGCAAGCAAAGGCTATTTCAATATTTAGTTTGTGTTGTTGCAAATGTTATCTCAAATGCCATGACAGCTGACTTAAGGTTTTTGCATACATACTATTTTGGAGTGTTTCAATAAAGCATCAGAAGACGTTGGAATGTTCAAATTTATGTGAGTTTTACAGATATTGGATACGATATTCCACAAAATGCTTTCATGTGCAATAAAACAAGATTTGGCAAATATTTGCAAGGACGTATGCACACTTTATTTGTGTTCAGCATCCCTGACACAGACTTACAACATGCTGATGCTGAAAATGTTGCCATTAGTTTTTAAAAATGCTACAATACATTTAAAATGACTGATGGATCATTCTACCTTTTGAGGGATGTTACAAAGTGATAAACAACCAGAGATCATAAAATCCAATAGTGAACTAAAAAA
The DNA here is from genome assembly GCA_036873465.1 of Thinopyrum obtusiflorum. Lineage (NCBI taxonomy): Eukaryota > Viridiplantae > Streptophyta > Magnoliopsida > Poales > Poaceae > Thinopyrum > Thinopyrum obtusiflorum. The sequence goes on from JAAAWM010012084.1 coordinate 94,280, forward strand.
TGATTATAAAACTGATATTACAAGCATATACATCATGGATATCGAACCAAACAAATTATTGTGTTAGTAGTCCAGCTACTGCATGTTAACCATCGGTTTTCACAGACGCACAGGTGGTAATTATTTCCTTCAAAAAGTTTCCAGAACAAGTACCTCTCTATTACCAAATCTTTAAACATGACAGCATAAATAACCATGCCTGTACATTTTTGAAGTGAAGGAAAAAAAATCAAATGACATAACCATTTAAACAGAAATCAAGTGCCCTAAGATACCTTAGTGGACTTTGCATGTGAAATCATCAGCTGATTTTGATCCCTTACAGTTGGAAATGCCCAGTCAGCATTTCCATCCTTGGACTGGACAGAGAAAATAATTTGTTCAGATTTGGCATAATGGAGTATGATTACTTTGTAACAAAATTCGATGACAGTAGGCACTCACTTTGTCATACACATACAGATTCCCATCAGCATTGCTGACAACAAAAATGCCTTCACGCTCTGGAACCCATGCAACACAAGTACATCGGCTGCAATAACAGCATCTAGTAAAGTCAAAGTTGAACTGGTTGCAAATATTCATGTTTTTTCAACCAGTATTTACATGTATATAGATAGTTCCACAACCTATGTGTAAATATTCGCTTTAGATGCTGACTAGCCAAGGGATGTATATCACCTCAGCAATTTGTACCAGCCCCCCACCGCCGCCACACACACACAGAGGATGCTTACACTAAACGCTCCTCGCAGACTCCATAAAGAAGAGAGGAACAGGATAACTATCGAACCCACCATGGTAGGGTGGCATTAAGGGATATTCAAAACAGGAGAATGTCGACATCTCTCACATGCCAATTTGAATCAGGCAGCATTAAACACATGCAATACAAAGCATGTTGCCAGGCATAAAGCAAAACAAATGTTTGTCACTATCGACTGAGCTCCATCAAAATGAGGTGCTCAAATGAAGTTTTCGGCCCTAGTCCTTATCCATTAATAATAGCAACAGTTTCCTATAAGATACAACTTCTAATAATCTAATAATGCACAAAAAGGAAACTCTGAGTCAGACCATCTTTCATAGTTATCCTAAAACAATAGTGTGTTCAGGATGTGGCATAAAACAAAAATATGAAGAAAAAGTTTGTTACTTGTAAGGAAATTCTCATACAAATTTATCACTTTCGTTATTATTTTAAAGGAAGCAAACATGCCTGTTGGCAGTTCCATCTTTGTCTTTATTGACAAAATGCTGAGACATAACAGGCTTCTTTCCAGGATCTTGCAACTGTTGCCTCAATGACATTGAATAGACTGCACAATGGACACATATAACTCGTCTCGGTCTCAGAACAGAGTTCAATTCTAAGAATAAAGCATTCCAAAAAGAAAGCACTGACCATCTCCTGACCATACTCCAACAATCAGGTCATGCCCATCTTTGGCCTCCGAGTCAAATGCATGACAAAGTGGGTTTGAGTTGCTGAAGTGGATGGACTTTACTGGATCCTGGTGCAATTAACAACTTGATCAGAGAAACGCAAGGTTGCATATTTGTAAGTAAAACTTTGGCATGCATTGGACAAGGGAACTAATACTTTGTCATGTGAGTTGAGATCACTAATGAACAGTGTATCTGCGGTATTGAAGATGATGTATGTTCCCTTGCCATCGTAATTCGCCACGGCTTGAGATCCACCAACGCCCGTTGACATACCAACGCCGCCACCCACACGGCTGCTCCCCGAAACAGCCCTGCTGACACCGTTGCTGCCCGCAAAGCTAAGTGTCCGGCTCCCATTCCCAGTACCAAGCAGTCTCGCAGCTGCAGATCGCATGCCACTGCTGGAACTTGGTGTTGAAGGTGTAGAGCCCTGCCCCACCGGTTTCTCCTTCAAATATGCCACTGTCATCTGCCATCGTCAAAAGTTATTGATGTAATCTTAACTTTTCATAATATACAGGAATATAAATCGCAATGAAGTCGATCATCACGGAGCAAGCAAATAACCAAAACAATTGCTTATACAGTTAGAATCCCAAACAAGAAACCCCTCTAAATTCATCACTCTGCGAGGTTCCATAAATGGTCATCGGTTAATACTTGCAACCGAGGACGCCGGTCTTACCAGAAGCACAGTAACCTGACCAAAAATGCCACGATCCGAAACTTACCCGAAACCCTAACTAAAACCAAATAAAACCCAACCAAATACGCGAAAAAAGACACGCCTGAATCCGGCACCTGATCAGGTCAACACCCAACGCCACAGCTCAATTCCCCATCCCATCCGAGCGACCCACCGAGATCCCAATCCCCGTCCCAACCCGCGCGCTAACCGCAAACCCCGGGACGTGATCACCGGTACCGCGGAGTCGCCGCCCTTCATACCTCGGAGACAGTCTTGCCACCAGAGCCGTGGTTGTAGTGCAGCACGGAGGGGGAGTGAGTCTTCTCGTACTGCAGCTTATGCCGGCCCTCGGGAGTCTTGAAGTAAGTCTTGAGTCCAGGCGCGCCCCCGGCGGCACCGCCCCCGGCCGCCGACGACGACGTCGCCATACCCACGGGCCGGCACCAGCTACACCGCTGGCGGGTCACAGGAAGCCCCCGCCTCCGCGATCGCCTCCGAAATGCTTACGCCCGCGCAGCCATCTCACGCCTCCGCCGCCGTGACTCGCGGCCGTGCTAGGAGGCGAGTGAGGATTAGGGTTTTGGGGGTGGTCAGATTGGGATCGATGCGACGGGGAGGCGGTTCGATTTGGGATGAGGGAGGACGGTGGGGAGACTGGAGAAACAGAGACCTGGTGCTGGTGGTAGGAGGAGGAACGGAAATGACTCACCTTTTTCTTCTGCTTTGTTCACTCCTCTGAATAACTCTTTTCGGTGCAAGGACTATGGATCCAATTGCAGCTATACGAACTAGGACAACCCCCACTTGCTGCGGCAATTGCCTGCAAATTTGATTTATGGACATGAATTACGGATTAATAATATAAGAACTGAAACTGAACATATATATTGATCACGCATGCGGCTTACGACAAGGCGACCCCATCTCGCCCATGTTGTTCGCCGTCGTCATTGACGTACTCAACACCATGGTGCAGCAGGCCGTTCTGCACGGGGTCTTGCAGCGCCTCACCACCAGGCACACGGCGTGTACCATCTTCCTCTTCGCGGATGATGTCGTCATATTCTGTCATCCCGATGATCGCGATCTTCAAGCAGTGCGCGTCATTCTTCACCTGTTTGGCAAGGCATCTGGCCTTAACACCAACTTCACCAAGTGCCTGGTTACCCTCATCTGTTGCCCTCCGGATGTGTCCCAGCGTGTTGGCGAGTCTCTAACCTGCACTGTTGCTGCCTTCCCCATAACCTATCTTGGGCTTCCACTATCAGTGTGCGAAGTCCCCTCCTCGGCGCTCATGCCCCTAGTCGACAAGATTGCCAAGCGGCTGGGCACCTAGCAAGCATCCCTCCTCACCCGTGGCGAGCGTCTTGCCCTCGTGCGGCACGTTCTATCTGCCATACTGGTCCACTTGCTCCTGGCCATGGCGATTGCACCTACTATCCTAAAGCTCGTCACCCGCTTAATCCGGGACTTCGTATGGCATGGTCGTAAGGAGGCGCGTTTAGGTAACTGCCCCGTCAATTGGCCCAAGGGCTGTCGCCCACTTGATCTTGGAGGACTCGGCATCCGCGACATCCACCGCACTAGCATATCTCTCAGCATTCGCTGGCTATGGCTTCGGGATACCGATCCTTCCCGGCCATGGCACCATCTGCCTTTGCCGGAGGACGTTGCTACTCGGGACATCTTCCGCGCTTCCACCACTTGGACGTTGGGCAATGGGAAGACATGCCACTTCTGGTCAGTTCATTGGCTAGATGGCAAATCGATCGGCGAGATCGCCCCTACCCTCTACAAGCTCGCCCCCCGACGCATTCGGAACAGGCGCCTGGTTCATGACGGCATCCTCAATCGGGATTGGGTCCGCGACATCCGAGGAGCTCTTGGTGTCCTCGCCACGGTTGAATACGTCGACCTTTGGAGACGCCTTTGTCTAGTCACCCTCTCCTCCGCCCCAGACACCATCCGTTAGCGCTGGACGGACAACGTAGCATACTCTACCGCCTCATGCTACCGTACGTTGTTCCATGGATCCATCCCCGACTCCGATTGGCGGCTTACGTGGAAGGGGTGGGCACCCTTGAACATCAAAATCTTCCTTTGGCTTGCAAAGCAAGAAGATGCTGGATGGCCGAAAGACTCGCGAAGAGAGGGTTGGCCCACCCACCGTGTTGCGTCCTCTGTGATCAGGACCCCGAAGACATCCACCTTCTCCTAGTTGGATGTGTCTTCTCTAGGACAATCTGGCACCGCACCCTTGCTTGGTGCAAGTTCACTACTCACCCGCCCGATGGGAACGCTACACTACGCATGGTGGAGTACGGCGCTGGCAGCGTCTTCCCCGTACCTATGAAAAGACCTTTCGTCTATGGGGGGGGGGGGGGGGGGGGGGGGGGGGGGGGGGGGGGGGGGGGGGGGGGGGGGGGGGGGGGGGGGGGGGGGGGGGGGGGGGGGGGGGGGGGGGGGGGGGGGGGGGGGGGGGGGGGGGGGGGGGGGGGGGGGGGGGGGGGGGGGGGGGGGGGGGGGGGGGGGGGGGGGGGGGCTCCTACTGGATTGATAAAAAAGACCTTTCGTCTATCGTCCCCTTGGTCTCTTGGGCAATATGGAAGCACCGCAATGTCATCATCTTTGATCATCGGCAACCCTCCATTGATGCCTTGTTCTCGGCCATCCAAGATGAAGTGCGCGCCTGGCCAAAGCCGGTGCCAATGGGTTTCAAGCTATGTTAGATGTAACGTAGATATTAGATTTTTGGGGCCGAGAATCCCACTCTTTCCTGCTCATGCGAATCACTGACATGCCTTACTAGTGCACATGTTGGTGATTCCCAAATCTTGTATCAAACTCTACCTATCAATGCAATGATACGCCTCCGTGCGTACTTGAGAGAAAAAAAGAAAAAACATATGATTACTGTATAATTATAAAATATTTATTCAGTAGACCGGTAGGCGTTAGTCAATAGATCTTTTGATGGTGGTGGCAGGAAGGGGGTTGCTAGGCTCAGTTGCTTCACACTGTTTGACCAAATCTCTTGCTCCAGTTGTTCACAAATGTTCTCTCTCGCACTCGTGAGACATCACCAGTCGTGCAACACCGCAAGGGTAGCTTGCAGCATCGGCGCCATGCTTGCACGCCGACGAGTGGTCTCACAACACCCTTGTGGCCAACCTCGCATCACCTGCCAAGCAACTTAATAATGGCAATAGAGCTTTGTAGCAAGCAACATCCCTGGCGGACATTTAACACTAGTGGATGGGCTTTGCAGTGCACACAGTGAGGCCAGCCTTGCAACACTAGCACTCAGTCTAAGGGGGCGGTAGCTTGCGGCACGTGGTCACCCTCCCCAGCGGCACTAACAACTGACGGTACCAAAAAGCTGTCAGTAGCCTCGGTAGGGTGGAGAACGTGACCGAAAGTACCAGAGGGGTTCACACACAAAGAGTTTACCCAGGTTCAGGCCCTTATGGTTGAGGTACCTACTTTGATTTAATAGTTGATGAAAAATGCCTCGCGTGAGGGGTTAACAAGTATGAGATGGTGATACGTCTCCAACGTATCTATAATTTTTTATTGTTCCATGCTATTATATTATAATTCTTGGATGTTTTACAATCATTTTATAGCAACTTTATATCATTTTTTGGGACTAACCTATTGACATAGTGCCCAGTGCCAGTTTGTTTTTTTCTTGTTTTTTACTTCACAGAATATCCCTATCAAACGGAGTCCAAATGCAGCGAAATTTTTTGGAGATTTTTTTGGACCAGAAGACAACTTGGGAGCCAAGGAAGTGCACCAGGGGAGGCCCGTGGGGCCCACAAGACACCAGGGCGCGCCAGAGGCCCCTAGCGCGCCCTGATGGGTTGTGGGGCCCACGGAGGTCTCCTGCACCGCCTCTTCGCTCTACAAATCCTCAGAAATTCCAGAAACCCCAGCGGAGTCGACGAAACACAATTCCAGCCGCCGCAAGTTCCAGAACCACGAGACCAAATCTAGAGCCCTATTCCGGCACTCCGCCGGAGGGGAACACGATCACGGAGGGGTTCATCATCCTCATTGATGCTCCTCCGATGATGCGTGAGTAGTTCACCATAGACCTACGGGTCCATAGGCAGTAGCTAGATGACTTCTTCTCTTTTTTTGATTCTCAATACAATGTTCTTGGAGATCTATTTGATGTAATGACTTTTTGCGGTGTGTTTATTGGGATCTGATAAAGTTCGAGTTTATGATCAGATCTATCCATGAATATTATTTGAGTTTCTTTGATCTCTTATATGCATGATTGTTATAGCCTCGTATTTCTTCTCCGAATCTTTGGTTTAGTCAGGCCAACTAGATCGATTTTTCTTGCAATGGGAAGAGGTGCTTTGTGATGGGTTCGATCTTGCGGTGTCCTCACCCAGTGACAGAAGGGGTAGCGAGGCACGCATGTATCATTGCTATTAAGGATAAAAAGATGGGGTCTATTCCTACATGAATAGATCTTGTCTACATCATGTCATCGTTCTTATTGCATTACTCCGTTTCTCCATGAACTTAATACACTAGATGCATGCTGGATAGCGGTCGATGTGTGGAGTAATAGTAGTAGATGCAGAATCATTTCGGTCTACTAATCTTTGACGTGATGCCTATATACAGGATCATTGCCTTGGATATCGTCATAATTATTTGTTCTTCTATCAATTGCCCAACAGTAATTTGTTTACCCACCGTATGCTATTTTCTCGAGAGAAGCCACTAGTGAAATCTACGGCCCCCGGGTCTATCTATTATCATATTGCTTTCAGATCTATCGTTTATCATTTTGTTTTCAGATCTATTATTCCAAAAACCAAAAAATATCTTGTTGCACTTTTTCTTTACTTATTTTATTTCTGTTTTATTCAGATCTATTTATCCAGACACATACAATTTAATCTATCTTTTTACCGAGGAGGGATTGACAACCCCTCTTACGCGTTGGGTTGCGAGGATTTGTTCTTTGTGTGCGGGTACCGTTTACATAGTGTTGCTTGGTTCTCCTACTGGATTGATAACATTGGTTTCATAACTATGGAAAATACTTATTGTAGCTGTGTTGCATCATCCCTTCCTCTTTGGGGAAATACCAACGCAGATCTAAGCCACGTCAAAGGAAATTTTTTGCACCGTTGCCTGGGAGACATCATCAACATCTATCAGGTTCCTAATCACAAATCTCATCTCCTTGCAATTTACATTATTTGTCATTTGCCTCTCGTTTTCATCTCCCCCACTTCACAAAAATTTGCCTTTTTATTCGCCTTCTTTTTTGTTTGCCTTTTTTTCGTCAGATCTCTTATTTGCTTGCAATCTTGTTTGCGTGTTCACGATGTCTCAAGAAAACACCAAGTTGTGTGATTTTTTCAATACTAATAACAATGATTTTATTAGTACTCCGATTGCTCCATCGGCCACTAGTGCGGAGTCTTGTGATATTAATGCTGCTTTGTTGAATCTTGTTATGAAAGAGCAATTTTTCGGTACTCCTAATGAGGATGTCGCGTCCCATCTAAACACATTCGTAGAATTGTGTGATATGCAAAAGAAAAAAGATGTGGACAATGATATTGTGAAGTTGAAATTGTTTCCTTTCTCTTTGAGGGATTGTGCAAAAAATTGGTTTTCATCTTTGTCTCGTAATAGTATCGATTCTTGGGATAAGTGCAAGGATGCTTTTATTACTAAGTATTTTCCGCCCGCGAAAATTATTTCCCTTACAACTCAAATCATGAATTTTAAGCAACTTGAGCATGAACATGTTGCGCAATCTTGGGAAAGAATGAAGTTGATGCTAAGAAATTGTCCTACTTATGGTTTAAATCTTTGGATGATTATACAAAAAAATATGCGGGATTGAATTTTGTTTCTAGAAATCTTTTAGATTCTGCCGCGGGTGGTACTTTTATGGAGATTACTTTGGGTGAAGCTACTAAATTGCTAGATAATATCATGGCAAATTATTCACAATGGCATACCGAAAGAGCACCTACTAGTAAAAAAGTTAATTCGGTTGAAGAAATTAGTACTTTGAGTGAAAAGGTTGATGCTCTTATGAAATTGGTTGCTAGTAAAAATGCTCCTATTGATCTTAATGATGTGCCTTTGTCTAATTTGATTGAGCAAAATAGTGATCCCATAGATATGAATTTTGTCTCGCGAAACAATTTTAATAACAATGCTTTTAGAGGTAATTTTAATCCTAGGCCTTTTCCTGAAAATTCCTCTAATAATTATGGCAATTACTATGGTAATTCCTCTGATAATAATAATAGGAACCCCTCTGATCTTGAGAGTAATATTAAAAAAATTATCAATGCTCAAAAAGTTTTCAATACTACGATAGAAGAAAAGTTGAATAAGATTGACGATATGTCTAGAAGCATTGATAGAATTTACCATTATGTAGGAAATCTCAAGATTAAATTTTTTTCACCTAAGGTTGATGTCAATGAATCAATTAAAGCTTCATATGTTTCTATGGATGAAAGTAAGAAAAGAACCGCTATGCTTAGAGCTAAAAGAGAATTTTTAGAAAGAGCGTTTTCTACCGATTGCTTTCATAATAATGATGAAGATCTTAAAGTGATTGGTGTTTCTTCTATTGATTCCTTGTTTAATAAGATTAAAATTGATGATAAAGGGACTGAAGAAGAGTCAACTTTAGCTAGAAGGAGTCCCCATGATTCGGAGGGTGAAAATCTTGATGAAAAAATTGATAAAAGTGGGTTTGGAGAGGTCAAAACTTTAACTAGTGATGTGCCCACTCTTTTGGATTACGAAGACTTTAATTATGATAGTTGCTCTTTGATTGAATGTACTTCTTTGTTGCAATCCATGATAAATTCACCCCATGCTTATGAACAAAATAAAGCTTTTACTAAACATATTGTTGATGCCATGATGAAAGCTTTAGAAGAAAAATTGGAATTAGAGATTTCAATTCCTAGAAAATTACATGATGAATGGGAACCTACCATTAAAGTCGAGATAAAAAATTATGAGTGTTTTGCTTTATGTGATTTGGGTGCTAGTGTTTCCACAATTCTGAAATCTCTATGTGATGAGCTTGGTCTTACCAATATTGAAGAATGTTCTCTTAATTTGCACTTGGCGGATTCTCCTATTAAAAAGCCTTTGCAAAGAATTAATGATGTTCTTATTCTTGCAAATAGGAACTATGTGCCCATAGATTTTATTTTCTTGATATTGATTGCAATCCGTCTTGTCCCATCATACTTGGTAGACCGTTTTTACGAACTATAGGTGCCGTGATTGATATGAAAGAAGGCAATATTAAATTTCAATTTCCACTAAGAAAGGGTATGGAACACTTCCCTAGAACAAGAATTAAGCCACCATATGAATCAAACATCAGGGCAACCTATGGATCAAAAACCAAAGATGACAATACTTGAATCTATGCATTATGCCTAGCTAGGGGCATAAAACGATAGCGCTTCTTGGGAGGCAACCCAATGAATAAAATTTATTTTTGCCTTTTTATTTATATTCTTGAGTGTTTGCATAATTATGCTACTGTTATGATTGTGTTTTTTATGTTTTAATTAGTATTTTTGCCAAGTAAAGCCTTTGGGATCATGTTGGGTGATAGTTGATTTGATCTTGTTAGAAAACAAAAACTTTTGCGTCCAGTAGAAAAATGTTAAAATTCACAGAAGCGACGAAAACTTCTGAATTTTTTCACAAGATTGATATACAAATTGCCTATGTTGTCCTAATTTTTCATAATTTTTTTAGTTACAAAAGTATGAGAACAGTTCGCGTCTTTCCAGACTATTCTGTTTTTGACAGATTCTGTTGTTGTTGTATTGTGTGCTTATTTGATGAATCTATGGTTTGTATTGGGGGGTATAAGCCATGGTAAAGTTAGAATACAATAGGTATAATGCAATAACAAAATTTGAATGGGTTTGTAATAGTACTTAAAGTAAAGATTGGTTTTCTTATACTAATGGATCTCACGAAGGTTTTGTTGAGTTTTGTGTGATTGAAATTTTCAATTTTTGGGTGAGATCACGATGGATGAAGGAATAAGGAGTGTCAAGAGCCTAAGCTTGGGGATGCCCCATGGCACCCCAAGGTAATATTCAAGAAGAACTAAGCAACTAAGCTTGGGGATGCCCCGGAAGGCATCCCCTCTTTCTTCTAACGACCATCGGTAATTTTACTTGGAGCTATATTTTTATTCGTCACATATCATGAGTTTTGCTTGGAGCGTCTTGTATTATATGAGTCTTTGCTTGTTTTGCTTTTTAGTTTGTCACAAGTATCCTTGCTGGACACACCTTTTTGAGAGAGCCAAAATTATGCTATGATTTGTTAGAATTGCTCTATATGCTTCACTTAAATTTTTTGAGCCATGGAATTGCTCTAGTGCTTCACTTATATCTTTTTTAGCATGGTGTGCTTTAATTTTTGAAGAAATACTCTCATGCTTCACTTAGATTTATTTGAGAGTTAGTAATTTTTTTGAAGAAATTCTCTCATGCTTCACTTATATTATTTTGAGAGATGAAAATTTTTATGCTCATGTTCTTCACTTAAATTTGTTTGAGCTTGTCAAAAGCAATTGCAATATATGAAACTAGTCCCAAAGTGATAGATATTGAAGACGGATATAATAAAAACTTTCATGAAGATCATTGGACAAAATAAACTTGATTCTTTGTAATAGTTTTGAGATATGATGATAATAATATGTGAGTCATGTTGGTGAGTAATTATGCTTTAGTAAGAATATTGGTGTTAATGTTTGTGATTCCCTATGCAAGCACGAAAGTCAATAGTTATGCAATGAAATTACATCCTACTTGTGGTGCATTATTTGGTATTAGTTATGCTTAATGCTTGTTTATGAGAATTTTCATTTCTTGGTTGGTTACTTCTCAATCTATTTGCTAGCCTCCCCTTGTACTAAGTAGAAATACCACTTGTGCATCCAAAATCCTTAAACCCAGTTTTGCCATATGAGTCCACCATACCTACCTATATGCGGTATTTCCGTGCCGTTCTAAGTAAATTTGTATGTGCCAACTCTAATTTTCAAAATGAATTTCCTTTTTGTGTGCCCGTACCGCTCATGAAGCGGCAGGGGGTGGCCAATATTTTTTCATGCTAGATGTGCTATTCTCAATATGAGTGCTTATTCACTTGTCATTGCACGAGCGTGTGGCGGTAATAGGGATGCCCAGTCCCGAAATGAAAAAGAAATTTACTTTATGTTGTCAAGTAATAAATTCCTTGGAAAGTGTTGGTATGGAAGGCACCATGGATACGACTAGCCATGGATTGTGAAAGAATGGTGGAAAAAGGAATAAACTTTATTTTATGTTTGGGAACCGCCTATGAAGTATCTAGCATGGAAAGTATAGGGAATTACTCGGTCGTTTTTGTTAATGGGAAAAGCATGCCTCTCAAAATATTTTATCTCTCAATTTAAGCTTTGAGCTCTGGCACCTCTACAAATCTCTACTTCCCTCTGCGAAGGGCCTATCTATTTACTTTATGCAATTTTTATTTTTATTTGAGTCTCCATCTTCTCTTATAAAGCACCAACTAAGAGGCACTATGATCATACTTGTGCATTGGATGTAGCTAATATTCGAGTGTGTTTCATGAATGGATCAATGATTGAGCATGATGGGCTAGGGATAACTTTCTTTAGTGTTGATATTTTGAAAGACATGGTTGCTTGTTGATATGCTTGAGTATTGACGTCTTCATGTCAAATATATACTATTGCTTTGAACCATCTAAAAGTCCATGCTACAAAAGAAAAGAATATGTGATGAACATGTTAGGCAGCATTCCACATCAAAAATTCTGTTTTTATCATTTACCTACTCGAGGACGAGCAGGAATTAAGCTTGGGGATGCTGATATGTCTCCAACGTACCTATAATTTTTTATTGTTCCATGCTGTTATATTATCATTCTTGGATGTTTCACAATCATTTTATAGCAACTTTATATCATTTTTTGGGACTAACCTATTGACAAAGTGCCCAGTGCCAGTTGCTGTTTTTTGCTTTTTTTTACTTCACAGAATATCCCTATCAAACGGAGTCCAAACGCAGTGAAACTTTTTGGAGATTTTTTTTATACCAGAAGACAACTTGGGTGCCAAGGAAGTGCACCAGGGGAGGCCCGTGGGGCCCACAAGACACCAGGGCACGCTAGAGGCCCCTGGCGCACCCTGATGGGTTGTGGGGCCCACAGGGGTCTCCTCCACCGCCTCTTAGCTCTATAAATACCCAAATATTCTAGAAACCCTAAGGGAGCAGATGAAACATAATTCCAGCCGCTGCAAGTTCCAGAACCACGAGAGCCAATCTAGAGCCCTATTCTGGCACTCCGCCGAAGGGGAACACGATCACGGAGGGGTTCATTATCCTCATTGGTGCTCCTTGGATGATGCGTGAGTGGTTCACCATAGACCTACGGGTCCGTAGGCAGTAGCTAGATGGCTTCTTCTCGCTTTTTGATTCTCAATACAATGTTCTCCTCGATGTTCTTGGAGATCTATTTAATGTAATGACTTTTTGCGGTGTGTTTGTTGGGATCCGATGAATTTTGAGTTTATGATCAGATCTATCCATGAATATTATTTGAGTTTCTTTGATCTCTTATATGCATGATTGTTATAGCCTCGTATTTCTTCTCCGAATCTTTGGTTTAGTTAGGCCAACTAGATTGATTTTTCTTGCAATGGGAAGAAGTGCTTTGTGATGGGTTCGATCTTGCGATGTCCTCACCCAGTGACAGAAGGGGTAGCGAGGCACGCATGTATCATTGCTATTAAGGATAAAAAGATGGGGTCTATTCCTACATGAATAGATCTTGTCTACATCATGTCATCGTTCTTATTGCATTACTCCGTTTCTCCATGAACTTAATACAGTAGATGCATGGTGGATAGCGGTCGATGTGTGAAGTAATAGTAGTAGATCCAGAATCATTTTGGTCTACTAATCTTGGACGTGATGCCTATATACACGAGCATTGCCTTGGATATCGTCATAATTATTTGTTCTTCTATCAATTGCCCAACAGTAATTTGTTTACCCGCCGTATGCTATTTTCTCAAGAGAAGCCACTAGTGGAATCTACGGCCCCCGGGTCTATCTTTTATCATATTGCTTTCAGATCTATCTTTTATCATTTTGTTTTCAGATCTATTATTCCAAAAACACAAAAATACCTTGCTGCACTTTTTCTTTACTTATTTTATTTCATGTTTTATTCAGATCTATTTATCCAGACACATACAATTTAATCTATCTTTTTACCGAGAAGGGATTGGCAACCCCTCTTACGCGTTGGGTTGCGAGGATTTGGTCTTTGTGTGTAGGTACCGTTTACATAGTGTTGCTTGGTTCTCCTACTGGATTGATAACCTTGGTTTCATAACTGAGGGAAATACTTATCGTAGTTGTGCTGCATCATCCCTTCCTCTTTGGGGAAATACCAACACAGATCTAAGCCACGTCAGATGGTTGTAGCTACCGAGATGATGATTACGATGTTGATGTCCCAAACTATCCCTGGCCTCGCCTTATAAAGGGGGGACAAGGCCTAGGGTTGCAAGAGTTCTAACTAACCTACAATACTCCTTCGCGGAGGGGTCCTTGGCTTGCCCACCAAGACACTAAACTTTCTTTGAAGGGCTCCCTGCATAGGTCGGAGGCCTTTGGAACTGCCACGACCCGCTAGCCCATGGGGTCAGTGCTACTTGTGAGCTGTGTTGGGATTTTACCCGGAGAGGAAGGGTAGCAATATAGTAGCAGATAGTATTTCCCTAGGTTATCGAACCAATAGGAGAACTACGCAAATGCCTAGTATGCAGTACCTACACACACAAGAGCAAATACTTGCACCCAAAGCGGGCAAGAGGGTTGCCAATACCCTTGAACTCGTTACTTGCAAGGATTAAATCTGGTAATGATAAATAGATAAATTGCAAAGTAAAATAAAAGAAAGAAAATTGCAGCAAGGTATTTTTCGTTTTAGTAATATGATTAAAATAGACCCAGGGGCCATAGTTTTCACTAGAGGCTTCTCTCTCGAAAATAGCATACGGTGGGTAGACAAATTACTGTTGGGCAATTGATAGAAAAGCGCATAGTTATGATGTTATTCATGGCAATGATCATGTATATAGGCATTACATCCATGGCAAGTAGACCAACCCCTGCCTGCATCTACTACTATTACTCCACCAATCAATCGACTCCTGCCTGCATCCATGGTATTAAGTTCATGACAAACAGAGTAACGCTTTAAGCAAGATGACATAATGGAGACAGAATAAAACCAAGCAATATGATTAAACCCCCGTCTTTTTACCCTTAGTGGCAACAATACAATACGTGCCTTGCTACCAGATTGAACCCACTACAAAGCACCTCTCCCACTAAAGATAAATCAATCTAGTTGGCCAAACCAAATGGATAGATCGGAGAGTGTCGTGGTAAAACACGGCCACCTATGAGGCCATCGGCCTCTTGTGGTTCGGCAAGGGGGAAGGGCGCATTGTACAAAGAGCAGAGAGCGTAGAACAGCGCGACAGCGTAGACACGGGCAGTTTTTACCCAGGTTCGGGCCACCGCAAGGCGTAAAACCCTACTCCTGCTTTAGGTGGATTGATGTATGGGTGGTGTGGAGACGCAGCGCTCTTGCCCGGCACGGTCGTCTCGGGACGAGAGCAGCTACACAGGTATGAGTTTACAGGGGTCCGAACCCTTTCTATGGTAGCCATGGGTCTCCTTTTATAGGTCAAGGGGTTACCACAATGGCAAAACAGTCATTATCCCGTGATTAGATAGACATAATGCTATTATACCTAACTCTGCAGACAGGACCAGGCGCATTAAATGCACCGCTTAATGTCACATCATGGCGTGACCTGGCAAGCATTGCCGCGCCATGCAGCCACCTTCTCGCCTGCCTGCATGACATGTCCCTGGACGGGTGTCATTTGGAGATGATTTCCTTCGGAAATGCCTTCCACGTGACAGGTAACAGCCACTTAATCACTTGGGGGATCACCACCGCACTGATAGATGACTTGCATTGCTGTGAGGTGGAGCCTTGGCGGGGTAAATCCGCCCTTGGCGTCCCCGGCAAGCCTGCCGGGGGAGTCTTGAGACTTGTCTTTGGGGTAACCTCGACCCCGCCAGGCTCGCCTGCCCGGCAAGGGAGGTTTTTCCTTAGTGACATCTTGCTCCTTTGGTTGGTCTTGGTCTTCTTGATCCACCCTTTGATTTCTCAAAGGGCCTATCTCTTCTGCTTGGCCTTGTCTTGGATGCTGTAAACTTGCTCTTGAGCCTGTGTACAGTCTGGGCAACATACACCAGGGTTTGTTGTACCGACAGGAGCCCCCGGGCCTGGCTTGTATGTGCTGCCGAGCATTGTCAGGGTAGGCCCTGTCCAGTACACAAGCGAGGGGGTGGCGGTAGTTCGTCCTTTGAAATCTTCTTTGCTTCTTCATTAACCTGTGCTTGAGTCAGTTTCCGATTTTTCTGTGGGTCGTGCAAGACATTGTGGGGGAGGTTACTGAGCCACGATTCATGGGCTGCCCATGTCCCACGTTCACGGGGTGGTAACCACCATTCCACTAGTTTTCCTGCCCCTGATGCTTCCGCCACGTGTGTTGCATGCATCGCGCAGGGTTGGTGGCGGATGCGGAGGGCGCGGGAATGAGCGCCATGGCAGAAACCTGGGCATCGTGGATTGGCGCAGGGGGTCGACTTTGATTCATCGAGCCATTGATGGCACAGGGGAGCAGGTCCTGGAGGAGCGGGGAGGCTACTTCCAGGGTAAAGAGCCAGCCCCCTGCCCTGTTCGCCTATAAAAAGGAACGTGGGGCAGGGCGCTCCTTCACACATCTCGCTCCTTCCTTTCGCTTAGCAGTTTCCGTCCGCCATGGTGAGAGGCCGGGGGCATGGCGGTGATCCGGTGGTGGCGACGAGAGCTTCTACTCGACGGCGCCTCCCTCCTCCCACCGAAGACGCGGGGACGGAGCTCGCCGTGAGAGGAGGTGGGAGGGGGCGAGGTCGGGGCCGTCATGGTGCTCGGGGTCGAGGAGGACGAGGGGGCGCCCTGGTCACCCCTCCGCTGGCCGCTCAACCTCCAATGGAGGGCCACATCGGAGACCAGCCATTGGAGTTCATCATCAGACTGCACAGGTCCCCGCACGACCGCCTTCATCTCCCCACCCCATTTGCGAGGGTGATGGAGCTTGAACAGCCGCGCGCATTGAAGCTGCACATGAGGGGTTGCTGTAATGGCAGCATGCGGGTGGATGTGGATTTCCCCGCCCCTCATGTCATGCTCTTTCGACGTGGCTGGAAGACTTTTGCTCGCGCCCATAGCTTGTCGGAGGGGCACGTCCTCCATTTTAAATTAATGGGGGCCGATCTGCTCTCCGTCAAGGTCTTCGGGTGCTCGCTTAGGGTGCTGCGCGGAGAGCTCGACTAACGATGAAAGCTCCTCCTCGAGCGATAGCGACGAGGAGGACAGTGACGGCGATGATGACAGAGTCGGTGGGGAGGACGACGGCTCCGACTCCAGCTAAACACCAGCCGCACCGTCACCGTCAGTCGGCAGCACCGTCATCTGCACCTGCATCTCCTCTCCGGCAAGGTGATTTGCCGGGGAGTTGGATGTGGGGGTGTGGACGGTGTCTCCGGCTCCTCCAGCGGTCTTCCAGCCGGGCCCCGGCAGGCTTCCTCGTGGGCTCCAGCTTCGTTTGCCCTGCCGCGTCCTGCTGGCCTTGGTGGTGGTGGCCAGGGGGATCCCTCCGCCGGTCTCTTCACCATCACCTTCGCCCGCGCCCTCTCGATCTTGTCAGGCTGCTCCCATCAGGGCCTGACAGGGTCAGGCTGGGCTTCTGCCCAGGCACCCCTTTTGCCCTCCTTGCTTCCCGTGGTAGTTCCTAGGAGGAGAGGGACAAGAAAGGGATTACGGGGCACTTATCTTTTTTTAGTTTAAAACATGTAGGCATTCGCTAAACTTTATTCTAAATAATGTAAACTTCTTTACCCATGTTTGTGTTCTGTAAGATCTGTACTTGTTTATCTGCATATTAATGAAAAAGACAGGCCTTGCCGGGTACTTGTGCATGTACCATGTCCACTCAGAGGTGAGGTGCCTCTATACATTCAAGTAAACAAGTTTTCCCGGCAAGCTATCCTGCCGGTGCCTTTAGTTTGCTGCCGCGGGGCAAAGCCTGCCGAGCATAAAACTATAAAAAGGACCAGCCGCTCGTCGAGCCCTCTCCGTCAAAGTCCACTGTGACCACCTTGCCCGAAGCAACACTCAGGACAAAGGATGGGAGCACCTATGTTTCGAAGGTGATGAGGTTTTCATATGCACAAGTTTTCACTTTACAAAACAGGTATGGATAAGAAGGAACTTATCTATTTGGCTTGCAGGGAACTGCTATGTAGTCTTGTCTTCATTTCTTCTCTTCGGGACCAAGTCCTCGGCAAGAACCCTGCAGCTTAATGCAGATGAAAACAAAGCTATATGCGACCTTATCTACATGAACATGCTATGCTCAAGATATGCTTATGCATGCATGCAAGTTTCGGGGGGCCCCCAACGCTTCGTTTATTTATCTGGTGCTCAGGGTCTGCGCCTGGCTTTGTACAAAGGGTTACATGCAACTTCGGCAAGGCTTGTACAAAAGGGTGGCTGCCAGGCAGGGCCCGACAGCCACGCCTTACGGGTAGAACTTACGGAGATGCTTAATGTTCCATGAGTTTTGCAATTGAACGCCATCTCCGGTCTTCAGACGGACTGCGCCAGGTCTGGTGACTCGTAGTACCCAGTAAGGGCCTTCCCACTTTGGCGTCAACTTGTTTGCACCCTTGGCGGACTGAACACGCCTAAGGACAAGGTCGCCTTCCTCAAGGCTGCGGGCATGAACCCTGCGGCTGTGATAGCGACGCAGGGCTTGCTGGTAGCGTGCAGCACGCGTAGCAGCCCGGAGACGGTTCTCCTCAAGTAGCACAACATCGTCACGCCGGCGCTGTTCCTGCACTACTTCATCGTAGGCAAGCACTCGAGGTGACCCGAATATGAGTTCCGTGGGGATCACTGCTTCTGCCCCATAGACTAGGGAGAAGGGAGTCCAGCCGGTAGCTCGATTTGGTGTCGTACGGAGGGACCAAAGAACCACCGGCAGCTCGTCGATCCATCGCCTGCCACACTTCTGTAGCTTGTCAAATGTTCTTGTCTTGAGTCCTCGCAGCACTTCAGCATTTGCCCTCTCAGCTTGTCCGTTGCTTCTAGGATGGGCAACAGAGGCAAACGAGACCTTGCTTTCGAGGGCATGAACGTATTGCATGAAGGCGCGGCTTGTGAATTGGGTTCCATTGTCAGTGATGATTCTAGCGGGTACTCCGAAACGGCACACCAATCCTTTCAAGAACTTGATAGCTGACTGTGCGGTCACCTTCCTCACGGGCTCCACTTTCGGCCACTTTGTAAACTTGTCGATTGCGACGAACAAGTATTCAAATCCCCCGGTAGCACGGGGGAAGGGGCCCAAGATGTCGAGCCCCCAGACTGAAAATGGCCATGACAAAGGGATCGTTTGAAGAGCTTGAGCAGGCTGATGGATATTCTTGGAGTGGAACTGGCAGGCTTCACACTTGGTGACTAGCTCGATTGCATCTTGGAGGGCAGTGGGCCAGTAGAAACCTTGCCAGAAAGCTTTTCCAACCAAGGCCCTCGATCCAATGTGGGAGCCACACATACCCTTGTGTATCTCTGCCAATAGTTCCTTTCCTTCTTCCCGACAAACGCACTTCAATTTCACGCCGTTGGGCCTTCTTCTGTATAGCGTGTCATCCACGAACTGATACATACTGGCCCTTTGGGCTACTCTTTCAGCTTCTTCTTGCTCTTCAGGAAGTTCTCCTATTTGTAGGAAATGAACTATGTGCCATGCCCAAGTTGGAGCCTAAGGCTCGGCAACAAGGACTAGCGGCATCTCCTCATTATCGGGAGTGCATGCCTTGACCGCAAAGACTGGTAGTTTGGCGGGAGGGTGCAGCTCACCGATCGAAGGGGAGTTGTTCCCGCCAAGCCCTCTACAGGGGGCTTCGAGAAGCTCTGCCTGGAGGGGCTTGCCGGAGTTCAGTTTTCTCCTCTTGCTGGCCATTGTTGCCGGGGATACGAAGGGTTGAGTCAGATGGAGAACAAAAGTCCCTAGTTCCACAGGGAGTTTTGCGCACCGCACTTTGATAGACGATCAGCAATGATGTTTTTCGCACGTGGTACGTGCTCTATTTGTAGTCCATCAAAGCGCTCCTTCAACTTCCTCACTTCCTCAACGTATGCCTCCATCAATGGACTTTGATAATCCTTGTTGACTTGTCTTACCACCAGTTGTGAATCTCCATGGATGATCAGCTTCTTGATTCCCAGTTCGGTTGTGATCCTGAGCCCGGTAAGGAGTCCTTCATACTCTGCAGTATTGTTAGTAGCCTTCTCCCGGGGGAAATGCATTTGAACCACGTACTTAAGGTGCTCCCTAGTGGGAGCAACAAGAAACACGCCAGCTCCTGCACCCTGTAGGGAGAAGGCACCATCAAAATACATGATCCATTCTTGGGTGCTTCCTTGCCAGGGGTAACTGTCTCCAACACTTCTTCGTCCGGGGTAGGCGTCCACTCCGCAATGAACTCTGCTAGTGCTCTGCTCTGAATGGTTGATGTTCTCTCAAACTTCAAACCAAAGTTGGACAACTCCAAAGCCCACTCCACTATCCTGCTAGTGGCCTCGGGGTTCCTCAATATGCATTGCAAGGGGAAGCGGGTGACTACCGTGATCTCATGGGCTTGGAAGTAGTGGTACAGTTTCCTTGAGGCCATGATGAGGCCAAAAATCAACTTTTGCACGCCAGAGTACCTCGACATAGCCCCCTACAGTAGGGAGCTGACGAAGTACACCGGTGGCTGCACCACCTTCTTCCTTGCCGCGACCTTGGAACTGTCTCTGTTGCCCCGCTCTTCCTTGTTTTGATCTGCAACTGATCTTGCCGGGATGAGTTCACTTTCCTCGCCAGAGGGGACGGTGGTTGCGGCCGCTGCTTCATCCACCTCCCGCTGTGCCACTAGTGCTGCGCTAACCACTTGATTGGTCGCCGCTAAATATAGCAGCAATGGCTCTTGTGGTTTAGGAGCGACTAAGGTGGGAACAGAGGAAAGGTAGGTCTTCAAATCTTGTAGCGCAGTGTCTGCCTCCGGGGTCCACTCCATGGGCCATGCCTTCTTCAAGACTTTGAAGAATGGTAGGGTGCGCTCGACAGACTTGAAAATGAACCTGCTTAGCACGGCAACACATCCAGTCAAACGCCTCACGTCTTTAACTGTCTTGGGTGCTTGAATCTGCTCAATCACCTTGATCTTGTCGGGGTTGGCCTGTATTCCCCGGTGGGACACAAAGAAGCCAAGTAGATTGCCAGAAGGAACGCCAAACACACATTTCTCTGGATTCAGCTTCAAGTTGATCCTGCGTAGATTGGCAAAGGTTTCTTCCAAGTCCTGAATGAGAGCTGATTTGTCCTTGGTTTTGACCACTATGTCGTCCATGTAAGCTTCAATATTTCTATGCAGCTGAGACTCAAAGCCAATCTGGACTGCCCTTGCAAAAGTGGATCCAACGCTTTTTAACCCAAAGGGCATCCATACAAAGCAGTACGTGCCACATGGGGTTATAAACGCGGTCTTCTCTTCATCTTCCTTGGACATAAAAATCTGGTGGTACCCGGAGTAGGCATCCAAGAAGGAAAGCATGTCGCACCCGAAGGTGGAATCCATGATCTGGTCGATACGCGGCAAGGGGAACGGGTCCTTCGGGCACGCTTTGTTTAGATCCGTGAAATCTGTGCAAAGCCTCCATTCCCCATTCGTCTTGCGCACTACCACTAGATTTGCCAACCAAGTAGGATGCAATACCCCTCTTACCAAACTAGCTGCCTCAAGTTTCCTGATCTCTTTGGTAATAAACTGCTGCCACTCCAAAGCTTGCTTTCTGACCTTCTGTTTGACGGGCCGGGTATGTGGGCAGACAACAAGGTGGTGCTCGATTACCTCCCTGGGAACACCAGGGATGTCAGATGGTTGCCAGGCAAACACATCGACATTCGTCCGCAGGAAGGCAACGAGCGTGCTTTCTTATTTGTCATTGAGGGTGGCACTGATAGTAAATGTACCATCAGCGCCAACCAGCCCTGCCGAGACCTTCTTCACAGTGGATGCGGCAACCTTTGATCTCTTGTTATTGGAGCTCTCCGGCAAGTCATCAACAGGCATAGCACACTCTGAAGAGGCGCCCTTCCCGGACTCCTTGCTGGCATCCTTGCTAGCTTTCTTCCCTTTCTTGATTTCCTTGGCGGGAGCGGTCGCTTCCGCGGCTTCTGCCGCGACTGCCTCCTGGTACATCTTGTCTACGCATATGACCGCGTCCTTCTTATCTGATGGAATGGAAATGATGCCCATTGGTCCTGGCATCTTCAGCGTGTTGTAGGCATAGTGGGATGCTACCATGAACTTTGCCAGGGCTGGGCGACCAAGGACTCCATTGTACGGCAGGGGGAGGTTAACCACATCAAACACAATCTTCTCAGTTCAGTAGTTTAACTCCCCTTTGAATGTTACCGGTAGAGTGATCTTCCCCTTAGGACGACTCCTATCGGGGTTGATTCCTTGAAAAGTACCGGTGACCTTGAGCTCTTCATCTATTATCTGAAGCTTGCTGATGACCTTGGGAGATATCAGATTCAATGCGGCCCCACCGTCGACCAACATCTTTGTGACTTTGAGGTTGCGGATCATTGGCGAGACCAACAATGGCAAACACCCCACTGCGATGGTGCGGTCAGGGTGGTCCTCTTCATCAAAGATGAGGGGCGTACGGGACCACTTGAGTGGCTTCCGAGAATCTGCCACTGGCTCCACAGCATTGACTTCACGCGCCCATTGTTTAAGCTGGCGGTGGGAGGAATGCAAGGATGCACCTCTGTCAATGCATAGGGCGTCAGTGGCCTTCTGGAACTCCTGCTCACTGGTTTTGTCTTCCTCCCCTTCATCACTCTCGTCATCGCATCCCTTCTTCTCATGGCCTCTGGCGGGTTTCCCTTGATGCTGAGGGACCTTGCCGAGATGGCCTCCTTTGCCACCTCGGCCTTTCCCACCAGCACCATCTTGATCTCTCTCCTTGTCGCGCTTCTCGTACTCAGCCTTCTGCTTCTTGACGAGTTGCTCAACCTGATGACACTCTTGAAGATCGTGGCCCTTGGTTTGATGGATCTTGCAGTATGGTCCATCAGCCTTCCCAGCCTTCTCAATAGCCACGGCTTAACGGCAATCAGTGCATGCAGCAACTTCCTTGCCGGGAACCTCGGTCTTGGCCTTCTTGCCGGTACTAGGAGAGCTCGACCCTTCAACAGCCAGCACAGCTTTATCCTTGCGCTTCTTGTTGCATTTCTTGTTCTTCTTCTTCTGACTGGTGGTGTCCTCGTCGTCCTCTGAGTCAACGTCGACGCCATCTTCTTCACCGGGGAGTCGCCTCCCCTCCTCCTTTCGGGCATACTTGTCCGCCTGAGTGTATAGCTCATTCACAATCTTGGGCAACCGAACGTTCATCTTGGAACGTATCCTACGGTTGCGCACGTTGGACTGGAATACGGCTATCATGGCTGCTGGGTGGATATCTGGAATGTTCCTGTGTACCTTGCTGAATCTCTGCATGTACTTCCGCAAACTCTTCCCTTCCTTCTGTGGGAGGAGCTGCAAGTCGCTGGGCCGTCCTGGTTCTTGATGACCGCCCGTGAAGGCGCCAACATATTCATGGCACAGGTCAGCCCAGGTCGAGAAGGAGTTTTCCGGCAAGTGCATCAGCCACGACCTCACGTTTGGCTTGAGTGCCAAAGGGAAGTAGTTGGCGAACACTTTCTCATCTCTTCCTCTGGCAGCTTGAACAGCGATGGTGTAGATGCTCAAGAACTCTGTCGGGTTCAATCTTCCGTCATACTTTTCTGGTATCTCTGGCTTGAACGTGTGGGCAGATGGCCAACGGACTTGCCGCAGCTCGCGAGTGAAGGCGGGGCACCCAACCTCGAAAGGCAGGTACCCGTCTCCACCGGGCATGGGCTCGTCGATGTTGGGGCCATTGCACCTATCAAACTGGTGGCGGGTGTCGCGGCGTCGCTCGATGGTGATGCGCGTTTCCTCCCTCCGCCTATCTTCCAGGACTCGTCGCTGATCTCGACGTGCCCGAGGATCAGATGAAGCCATCGATACGTCATCGGGTTCTTGGTCGCGTGGCTCTGGCTGTGGCCCCTGCGCTGGCTACCGCGGAAGGGACTGCACCGTGGGGGTGCCTCCTTCGGTACGGCCAGCGGCTCAGGCCATCGCCGTCGCCTGTGGAGGCCGTGGCGGACCTGCTCGCTGTGATGCCCCTGCCTCGGCGAAACCAATCAAGCTCTAAATGGTGGCTCTCCACTCATCCATTTGATCGGTCGTCGGCGGGAATCTCAACAGGAGTTGGGCCCGTGCCATGGCCTCCGAAGCGGTGCTCGGCATTGACGACGACGCAGACCACGACGTCGCCCGGCTTCTGTTGATGCCAGTGGTGATGAGGTGGATGCGCCCGAGGATTGGCGACCCCATCCGGCGCATCGCCTTCGCTTGCATGCTCCAGGGGTGGCGCGTGCCCTGTGGCCGCACCCGCAGCAGGGGCGGCTAGAGCACCGCGGTTCGCTCTAGAGCGAGCCATCGCTACGACTGCGCCCTTCGGCGGGGCAGAGAAGTGGAGATGGAACAATCTCTCCATCCGCACCTTGTGGAGCATGGCCGCTGGGATGCTATTGATACTGTCCTCCTCTGGCGCCTCCTGCTTCCGTTTCGGCCGCAGGAGGAATGGCGACGGCGTCGCCTGCGCCGGCCACTTCTCCCGCGGTGTCCACGTTCCCGCGTGCCCCTATAGGCCCCATGGTATCGGCGGCCGCATGCAAAGGGGCCTTCGAGGTGGACAGAGGAGCCATGGCCCCGGGCTTTTTCTTGGGCGCCGTGGATGACGATGCCACTGATCAAGAGAATGATGATGAAGATGACGCGCTGCTTATAACCTCGGGTTCGCACAAGCGCTTCCCCCTACCTGGTGCACCAAAGATGTCGTGGTAAAACACGGCCACCTATGAGCCCATCAGCCTCTTGTGGTTCGGCAAGGGGGAAGGGCACATTGCACAAAGAGCGGAGAGCGTAGAGCAGCGCGGCAGCGTAGACACGGGTAGTTTTTACCCAGGTTCGGGCCGCCGCGAGGCGTAAAACCCTACTCATGCTTTAAGTGGATTGATGTATGGGTGGACTGGAGACGCAGCGCTCTTGCCCAGCAAGGTTGCCTCGGGACAAGAGCAGCTACGCGCGTATGAGTTTACAGGGGTCCGAATCCTTTCTAAGGTAGCCATGGGCCTCCTTTTATAGGTCAAGGGGTTACCACAATGGCAAAACAGTCATTATCCCATGATTAGATAGCCACAGTGCTATCATACCTAACTCTACAGACAGGACCAGGGACATTAAATGCACCGCTTAATGTCACATCGTGGCGTGACCCGGCAAGCATTACCGCGCCATGCAGCCACCTTCTCGCCTGCCTGCATGACACGTCCCTGGACGGGTGTCATTTGGAGATGATTTCCTTCGGAAATGCCTGCCACGTGATAGGTAATAGCCACTTAATCACTTGGGAGCTCGCTGTAACGCCCCAAAAATTTAATCATATTTTTATCAAGTAAAATTTGGCCAGAAATTAAAATTTTGATTTATAATAGGTCCTTAAATAATTTTAGAACCCTATTCTGTTTCTGACTTTCAAAATTATTCCCTCCATATAGAAATTTTTGAAAATAATATCGTGGCTTTGGTAGTTTTCTTAAAACATTTCAATTATAGTTTAATAACAATAAGAATTATTTTCAGGATAAAAATTGCCTCTAAATAATTCTTTTAATAGCTATTTCAATACTTTAAATGCCTCTGTTGCACTACAACCACTTTAATTAATTCTTTTAAAATTCCAGAAAAATTATGAGAGGTCAGGTGATGCCTACATATCACTCCTATGCAAAAACCCAGCTTTGCATTACCACCCTAATTTCCCTTGCTCAAATAATTCTAATTTTTTCCCACTTACAGTCCTTCCAACAAAATCCTTAAGTCCAGAATATCAGCTCCATTTGCATCTTTTAAGTTCACCAAATATTCCTCTAAAGTTTCTGTCCAGAACTAAAATTCTTTAAAACTTGCACTAGCAAGTAGTTCTTTTTGCGAAACCAACACCACCACCATCTCTATCAACCAGGGAGACATCATCCTGTCAAATTGCACATCCAACAAAGCCTTGTAGATGGCCCTAGCATTCTGTCGAGCACATCATGAGCATGACAGAATTTGGCAACCACTTTAAACTACATTAGGATCTTGCTCCTCTGGCCAAAGTAACATGTCCACTAGCCTTGCCATATCCAAGATCATCAACCTGCCAAATAGCAACTTGGATGGATTAATGTGGATGCCATTAGCAAATCGTCGAGCACCTTTCGTGCATGTCTAGGGTGCGCTTGGAGCGCCATGATTGCAGGCATCGGCACCGCCGCGTGCTGCCCTCCCTGCTGCCCAACCACTCATACAAATCCTTCCCCTGGATCAGCAAGCCACCCCTGAGCCTCGCCGACATCTCTCCTTGGCCTCTAGTGCCGTCCACCACCGACCATCGCCGCCGCCGTGGACTTCGGCTCGGACACGCCACCACATGGCCAAATCCGAGGCCGCCAGCTTGCCCCGCCTTAACCACCAGTCCACCGACCTCATCCGTAGTCGCTGACCCCGCCGACCACTCCACCGCCCTCTACCGGCCTCAACCACCTTAGCGGCGCCATGAATGGCCGCCCGCCATCATGCCTTCCTCTGTACGCCGCGAAACCGACCTCTCTCCTTATAAAACTCGCGCGAGCTCGCCCCACTCCTTTTCAACTCTCCACACTCCCCTGGAAACCATCCCAAGCAGCAGAGCAGTCGGAAGCGGCCGTCTTCCCCACCTCCGTTAACCACGGCCACCGCCACCTCCGGTCGATTTCGAGCAAACCAGAGCTTTCCGCACCTCGTATTCTTCTCCAACAACCTCTCCTCGATCCCACGATCCCATTCCACTACTTATTTTTGCCTGAGATCGACCGTGGGCGAAAGCCCTCTTCTCACCGCCACCGGAGCTTCTCGGAGAAGCTCACCATCGGTGACACCGTCCCTCCCTTCGACCGTGATGAGTGCCGGGAGGACCGCCGTGATCCCCTGGTGGCATTGGAGGCCTCGGCTCCTCGAGAGCTGCCGTTGTTCGCCGGCGCGAGCCGCCGGAGTTCCGCCTCTGCTCGGACAGAGGAAGAAGAAGGCACGTTGACCCCCGGTCAAACCTGATAGTGGGGCCGCGGGGGCCACCGTCAGTCACCCAGCCCCGCTGACTGGCGCAGTCGATCAGCTGGGCCGGCCCAATGACGCCGCCCGGCTATACCGCGCTCAGGGCGCACCTCTGCCTCCTTCTTTTTCCTTTTCAGAAAATTTTCCAATAACTCCACAGTAGTCATTTCTGCACCAAATCTGATGATTCAAATTTCTATATGTTCATAAAATCATGATCTATTAAACTAGCCATGGTGAACATTTTTTATAAGCCTAGTTTCTGTTGGGTTTGTTACCAAGTCCATTTAGTCATTTATTCCATCTTGGTAATTTCATAGGTAATTCATATAAACTCTAAATAAATTGATTCCTTTTCTGTTATTTTTCATTTTTCATCTAATTTATTTTAGTATTTATTTCAAAAATTTCCAAACAACTTTTTAGCACTGTTTTTGGAATATGTGGTGATTTCAATATTTTGCAAATAGGAAATGGAGGGAAGATAAAATTTTCAAAACTTTTGGAGTGCACCCAATACTTCTGCTTGCCCAAGGCAAGCATCTTGAACACTTGATATGGTGGATGCATGGTTGATTACTTGCATGAATAGTGGAACTATGAATATGTTGATTTTCCAATAAAACTTGCATATGGCTAGTTATGCATGCATGGTCCCTTGATAATATTCTGTCTTCAATTAAAATGATGTATGCATGAGTATGGTTATTCCCATGTACCTATGCTGGTCCGGACTAACCTGCAGGAAAGAATTGGTCACGGGAAAAGTGACCGTGAGACTGAAACCTCGTTGCGACGAGAATGATCAGTGAGGGCATGTTGGGACATGCCGGGTGGTGATGCTGTTGGGTATCACCAAGGAATGTATTGTGCTAACCACTGCAGGAAAACTTAACCTCCTGAGTCGACCGTAGATCGAGTCTTGTTCCGGTAACCCCCATACTTGATTCGTGCTGCCACTTGTCCCTGCCACAGGTGGGGTATGGTTTAGTAAGTTGTTAACCCCTTTCCATGCGCACACCACATAGAGGGCTACGATGAGGGTTTCCATGTTGGTGAACTAAATCCTGTCATCGGGTCAGGGGGCATGGGTGTTTCCGGTTGTGACCGAGAGGGGGGCACCCCTTGGAATTCACGCGTATTAATAGTGATCCCATGCTACTCGAGATTGTTGTCTCCCCGACTTAGAGTTTTTCTGAAATGATGCTTTGGGTGATTCCTGGCATCCGAAAAGTTAAGCTGGTGTGCGCTGGTTAGGTGTGTTTTCAACCCAAAGACCGTAATGGGAATTAGTCAGTGTCACAATGCTGACTAAAGAAATCCTTTACTTGTGGGTAAAGAGTACACCCTCTGCAGAGTTTAAACCTATTCGAATAGCCATGTCCGCGGTTAAGGATTACAGTCTGGGTTGGTCAAGTGTCGGTCTTAGAGTTGGTCTCCGGAGGAAATGATTAAAATGTGCCTGAATTATTTTGCAGAATAATTATTGTCACCTTGATTGCTACCATGAATATTTTGCTATGCATATTAATATTATTGTGGACTAACATGTTTCCCTTATTTTATTTTCCTGAGTGTCTCAGGGGCTGGCTAGACTACCCCGGGCACTCAACTTTATTTTCAAGACCTCTCCGTGGTGTCCCTCGAGTTCACAGGCGGTCTATCACGCCACTACTCTTGTGGATACCCGATTGGCATTTCTTTTCAAGAGCAACCGTGGCGTCACTTTTGACACCCGACTGGCATTTCTTTTCAAGACCTCTCGTGGCGTCGCCTGAGTTCTCGGATGGTCCTGTCTCGTCCAATTTCTCTTTTAGACACCCGTTTGGCATTTCTCATCAAGACCTACCGTGGTGTCACTTTAGACATCCGACCGGCATTTCTTTTATTTTATTTTCCATTAACTTTCCTTGTTTGTCACTAACATTTTTTATATATCCATTTATTTGCACATGCTAATATTTTATCATGCCATGATTTAATTCTTGTCAGTATGCATTTAAGTCCATCATGAGCATACGCATATAGTGTAGTTCATCATGATCATATATTTTGTCTCCTGCATTCGGTATATCTTTTGTTCATGATGTTTGCGAGTACATTCCAACGTACTCACAGGCTTGTCCCTGGCTGTTTACTTGGCCAGGTCAAGAGTTCTACGAGGAGTACCACAGCGACGTCCGTGCGGAGCCTAGGATGGCAGCCACGCGGGATAGGAGTTATCCAGGTCAGCCGTTCCTGTGGGAATGGAGCCCCATCGATGTTGGAGAACCACGAGTCGCTTCCGTCATCCATCACCAGAATCATTGTTGTATCATTAGACCTTCATGGTCTTGTATTCAATTATTGTAATTGCTTGGTAATCTGTAACAAGGACGTGTCCACCAGTAACGGTAATCCTGGGCTGGTGATGACACGAGGGGTTAATTTTCTGGGATTTCGTGTCCCGGCCCCGGTAGCCTTGGTATCAGAGCCAGGCTGACCATTGGCTAATCCTATCTTAGCCTGGTCGCTATCTCTAGGTTTCCACACCATTCACATCCTTTCCTATCCACAATCAAGCCCATCTCATCCGATAAGCCTGCGCAGTGGCAGCCGACATCTTTTGACAGTCGATGCCCAACCTATCAACCTAGCCCATAGGCCGTGTGCCTGTGGCCGACACTTGAGTTGTCCCATCCGCAAGCGTGCAATGGAAGACTCTACTGGCTTATAAAGGAAGCCTCACCCCAACCTAGCACATCACAGCCTCACTCTCAGTTCGATATCCAACCACCAAGATGCCTGACCCCATCATGCACAACGAGACCACCACAGCCGAGCTTGAAGGCTTTGTAGCTATCCTCGCCAATCTCACCCATCGTGCTCTCGGCATTGAAGAGCCGCCGGAGTATGTCGTGTACCAAGAGCACGCGAGTGATGCCATCCACCACTTCTGGGCCACGGTGCACATCTATGGGAGGGGCATCACCGCAGAACGCCCCTACCGGTTCACCGGGAGGACGACCTCCGACGAGCCCCAATCCATCCAACTTGCAGCCCGAGAGGCTGTAGTTCAACTCTGGCATCTATCGCTGAGGGTTGACTGCCGCTCTTTCTACTACTACCCTAATCATGAAGGCTATGGTAGCCCGACCCGAGTCGCCAATGGAGACCATGAGACGGATCCTGCTCTGGTGCATCTGTGCGCTACCTGAGAGCGCAAGAGGCACTGTTTGATCAGGTCACTTTTGACCTGATTGAGACCCGCAGGACACTTGCTCTCCTGACCCCCGTGAGAAGTGAAGCTGCACCCGCCACTGACAACCCAATAGTACTGTTCGGGAGACCAATCGAGCCTGCGAGGTCTGCCCCAGTTGCCCACCCGGGCAATGCATTCGTTACCCCGGATGAACTCCGTCGTCTCTTTGGGATTTCCTCCAATGGGACTATAGCTACTACACCCCGCGTGGGTCATCATCGCTACCCCAACCCTGCAGCTCCTCATAACACTCTAGTCAACTCCGACGTTGAAGCCCTCGGAGAAGCCTCGACGTCCGCGAGACACGCCCGTCTGGACGTCGATGAAGTGAACCGACCTCTCTCCTTCTTATAAAGCTCGCGCGAGCTCGCCCCACTCCTTTTCAACTCTCCACACTCCCCTGGAAACCACCCCAAGTAGCAGAGCGGTCGGAAGCGGCCATCTTCCCCACCTCCGTTAACCACGGCCACCGCCAACTCCCGATCGATTCCGAGCAAACCAGAGCTTTCCGCACCTCGTATTCTTCTCCAACGACCTCTCCTCGATCCCACGATCCCGTTCCACTACTTATTTTTGCCTGAGATTGACCGTGGGCGAAAGCCCTCTTCTCACCGCCGCCAGAGCTTCTCGGAGAAGCTCACCACCGGTTACACCGTCCCTCCCTTCGACCGTGACGAGTGCCGGGAGGACCGCCGTGATCCCCTGGTGACGTTGGAGGCCTCGGCTCCCCGAGAGCTGTCGTCGTTCGCCGGTGCGAGCCGCCTGAGGGAGTCCTGGATTAAGGGGTCCTCGGGTGGCCGGGCTATGTAACATGGGCCAGACTGATGGGCCGTGAAGATACAAGGCAGAAGATCTTTCCTCGTGTCCGGGTGGGACTCTCCTTTGCGTGGATGGCAAGTTTGGCGTCCGGATGTATAGTTTCCTTCCTCTGTAAACCGACTCTGTACAACCCTAGCCCCCTCTGGTGCCTATATAAACTAAAGGGTTTGGCTCGTGGAGGCCATCAGAATTCTCATAGGCTAGACGTCTAGGGTTTAGCCATTACGATCTCGAGGTAGATCAACTCTTGTAACCCCTATACTCATCAAATACAATCGAGCAGGATGTAGGGTTTTACCTCCATTAAGAGGGCCCGAACCTGGGTAAACATCGCGTTCCCTCTGTCCCTTGTTAACTTCGATCCTCAGACGCACAGTTCGGGACCCCCTACCCAATATCGGCCGGTTTTGACACCGACATTGGTGCTTTCATTGAGAGTTCCACTGTGTCGTCGGCAGAAGGATCGATGGCCCGTTTGATCATCAACAACGATGCTGTTTCCGGGGAGACCTTCCTCCTCGGTCAACTTTTTGTATTCGGTGGCTTCGTTCTACGCGCAAATTTAGTTGGTCACCTTGAGCAGATCGACAGCTACGCCCCTGGTCATCAGATCAGATTCGGGAGCCTGAATTATGTCGCTGATATCCGAGGAGACTTGATCTTCGAAGGGTTCACGGCCTCGACCACTATTCCTCATCTTCAAGAAGGTAACCCATCGGATCCGTCATCAGGCGCCGCTCAAAGACCAACTATTACCCCTGCCCTGGCCATAAATCCAGAGCAGGCCACCTCATCCGAAGATGGGATCTTGAAACCCACCGGACCCTCTCCTCCTATGGAGCCCTTTGCCAAAGACCCAGAGGCAACTATATGTTCGGCGAGCCTGGAATCAAGCAGGACCCTCCTTGTCATCAGAGAGCCGAACTCGCCTCTGGAGGCCAACTCCGAACTCTCTAGGTCTGCGGCTGGTGAACACAATCTGGCAGAGTCTGCCATGCCCAGCTCCGTAGGTCCTCGGTTCCCCGTCCCGCCTTCGCTCTTAAGCGAGGCCTTGGACTTAATGCGGACTCTCGCCATCACGGAGGTATCAGCTCCGAATTACGCCCAGCCCGAACTAGGGGCTGAGTGCGGGGAATTTTGTGTCCCACCCACCACCCACTTGGTAGCCACTGTCGAAGACTTAACCAACATGCTCGACTACGCCTCCGAAGACATCGACGGTATGGACGACGATGCCGGAGCCGAACCAAGCCAAAACCCGCCCATTACCGGACGTTGGACTGCCACTTCTACATACGACGTGTACATGGTGGATACACCCAAAGAGGAAGACGATGGCAATCAAAATCCAATCGAGGACAAGCCCGTCGAGGTACCACTGAAGCGTCGACGTCAGCGGCGCCGTTCACGATCGCGGCGGGAAAAAGAAAGTAATACCGGCACCGGAGACATTGACACTCCAGAGAATGCCGAAGACTCTGACCAACTCATTGAGCCTGCCGTAGAGCAGGATAATTGGGAAGAGGGACAAGTTAACCCCGACGAGCCAGTCGGGAATGAGGATTCGGAGGATAGTAACTATCTACCGACCTCCGAGGAGGATGTCAGCCTCGGCAACGAAGACTTCAACTTGCCAGAGGAACCCCTCGAGCAAGAGTGATTTAAGCGACAGCTCATCGCAACTGCGAGGAGCCTAAAAAAGAAACAACAACAGCTTCAAGCCGAACAGGACACGCTCAACGACATATGGACCCAGGTCCTAGCCGAGGAGTACGGCCTCGAACGCCCAACAAAGAGCTATCCGAAGTGTCGGGTACTGCCACAATTCGATGACGAGGCCCTAGAGCCAATACCGTCAAGACATAATCATGCTGATGAACCAGACCGACCACCACGTGGGCGAGACAAAGCGGCTACTCATGCCGAACACCAGCCCGCGCCACCTCGCCGTTGAGGCAAAGAGGTAGCAGCTTAGGGCTACACCTATGACTTACATCAGGACCTGGACAATAGAGCCGGCAAGACCAGATCAATATACGGATCAAGGGGGCGTGCTCCGACGAGAGACGGCGGCCTTCAAGCTTGGCGCGAGCAGCATAACCGAACTCGGGCCGAAAATCGAACATGGATGTCATCCGAACTCCATCGCGATGTTGCCCGATACAGAGGCGCCGCACACCCCTTGTGCTTCACCGATGAGGTAATGCAGCACCAATTTCCAGAAGGGTTTAAACCCATAAACATCGAATCCTACGATGGAATGACAGATCCCGTGGTATGGATTGAGGATTTTCTTCTCCATATTCACATGGCCCGCGGTGACGATCTCCACGCAATCAAATACCTCCCCCTAAAGCTGAAAGGACCAGTGCGGCACTGGTTAAATAGCCTACCAGAGAACTCTATTGGTAGCTGGGAAGACTTGGAGGATGCCTTTAGAGATAAC
Organism: Thinopyrum obtusiflorum; assembly: GCA_036873465.1. Lineage (NCBI taxonomy): Eukaryota > Viridiplantae > Streptophyta > Magnoliopsida > Poales > Poaceae > Thinopyrum > Thinopyrum obtusiflorum. The sequence goes on from JAAAWM010012084.1 coordinate 127,459, forward strand.
TTCCAAGGTACCTATGTCCGGCCTCCGGATGCCGATGACCTTAGTCATATAGTCCAGCAACCCGGTGAGTTAGCCCGCAAACTCTGGACCAGGTTCTTAATTAAAAAGAACCAAATCATCGACTGTCCGAACGCCGAAAGCCCTCGCGGCCTTTAAACATAGTGTCCGCGATGAATGGCTCGCCCGACACCTTGGTCAGGAAAAGCCGAAGTCCATGGCAGCTCTTACTGCACTCATGACCTGCTTCTGCGCGGGAGAGGGTAGCTGGTTGGCTCGTAGAAGCAACAGTACCAGTGACCCTGGCACCTTTGAAGTCAGGGATGGCAATGGCAGGCCACGACGCAACAAACACAAGCGTCGAAACAACAACGAAGAAACTAAAGACACAGCGGTTAACGCCGGATTCAGTGGCTCTAAATCCGGTCAGCGGAAGAAGCCATTCAAAGGAAATAAGGACGATCCATCCAATATGGACAAAATACTCGATCGGCCTTGCCAGATTCATGGCACCCCCGACAAGCCTGCCAACCACCCCAACAGAAATTGTTGGGTCTTCAAACAGGCCGGTAAGTTAAATACCGAACATAAGGGGAAAGGGCCGCTAAGCGAGGACGATGATGAGCCCCGCCCACCGAACACAGGGGGACAAAAGAAATTCCCCCCTGAGGTGAAAACAGTGAACATGATATATGTCACGCATATCCCCAAAAGGGAGCGCAAGTGCGCACTAAGGGACGTCTACGCCGTAGAGCCCGTCGCCCCCAAATTCAACCCATGGTCGGCTTGTCCGATCACCTTCGATCGCAGGGACCACCCGACTAGTATCCGTCACGGAGGTTCGACGGCCCTGGTCCTCGATCCAATTATTGACGGATATCATCTGACTCGAGTCCTCATGGACGGCGGCAGTAGTCTCAACTTGATCTATCAAGACACTGTCCGCAAAATGGGTATTGACCCGTCAAGAATCAAGCCTAGTAACACTACCTTTAAAGGAGTGATACCCGGCGTCGAGGCCCGCTGTACGGGCTGATTAACATTGGAAGTAGTCTTCGGTTCACCGGATAATTTCCGAAGCGAAGACTTGATCTTCGATATCGTCCCCTTCCGCAGTGGTTATCACGCACTGCTCGGACGTACTGCCTTCGCCCGCTTCAATGCAGTCCCGCATTATGCTTACTTAAAGCTCAAGATGCCTGGACCCCACAGTGTTATCACAGTCAATGGAAACATGGAATGCTCCCTCCGTACCGAGGAGCACACCGCGGCCCTTGCAGCCGAGGTACAGAGCGGCCTTATGAAGCCGAACACTTCATCGGCCATCAAGCCTCCGGACACTATTAAACGAGTTCGGCCTACTCTGCAGAATGACAGCTCGGTCAATCCGGCACTGGACTAGCAGTTTTGCCTCCGTCCACCGCCCCATCTAATCGCGGCATATGTACCACGTGTGCATAACTACGCACTCAAAATATCTTGGGCGACGACGGAGGCACTACGCGGACTAGGTCCATAATACGGCTCGACCCTATTCGGACCTTAATCTCCTTCTTCTTTTCTCTCTTTTCTCTCATATTACAGGTTCTTTAAAACCTAAAGTCACTTTACGGTGGCGCATGGCCCTTTCCTAGGCCCTTCTATATACACGATCATCGATCCTTTCAAAGGATCCTCCACCAAGGCGAAAAGCGGCGCAGACGTGCGGCAGGGTGTCCAAAGGATCTTCACGATACCTTTTCTTTTTTAGGACCTGTATACAGCTTTCCCTTGTTCTCAAATTCTCGGCATGTAAAATAGCCCTAATGCTTATAGCATTATCTGTAAAAGCATGTTTTGACATATCAATCAGACTATAATGGAAACAGTTTTTACCAACCCTATTCGGTATTGGTTTACTTCATAATCTGTATTCCCTCTTCATGTCAGATTGGCATATATACTTCGGCATAGCTTAAAATGCTAGGGGCTATATTCGGCCACCTATATTTTCAAAAAAAAGTCCGAATGCTTTTAGAGTGCACTTCGGCATCCCGAATATTGCATTATATGCATCAGCTCTGAATCATGTCTTTGGTCAATAGTTGGGTTGCTCGACTCCTGTGGTTACTACCTTACGAAATAAGGACGATCCATCCAATATGGACAAAATACTCGATCGGGGGGGGGGGGGGGGGGGGGGGGGGGGGGGGGGGGGGGGGGGGGGGGGGGGGGGGGGGGGGGGGGGGGGGGGGGGGGGGGGGGGGGGGGGGGGGGGGGGGGGGGGGGGGGGGGGGGGGGGGGGGTCAAACACCTCAGTAGAGAAAGCCGAAAACTGACTGTCATGGTGCGGCGAGAGCTGGTCAGCTATTCGGCGACTTGCTATAAATCTTTTGCGATTTCTTCCGTATTATACGAAGGACTGGCCTCTGTCCGGTCATGTGCTTAAGGCATCCTAGTTCGGACAGCCGCATACACACCAGGGGCTAGTACTTAGCCCCACCGTCAAACTCCTATGGCTAAGTGAAAGTGATAAAGCCACATAGTCTGATTGCCTGGTTCGCCTACGCAGACACCTCCTTCACGGACCAAGATGTTGGGTCAAGAGTGATCATGCGTTATTCCGAACACCCCCGTAGTACCTACGTGGGGGCTGAAGCCGACGACTTGCAAACTTTCAAGATAACAAAATACGGCCGCACAGGAGGCAAGCAATTCTAGATAAAGACATCAATATATTACAAAGCCTTGGTCTATAAAAAAATGTCTGGGTAGCTCGGATACATTCACTCAAATATGATATCATTTGAGCATTGGCCCTCTATTAATCGGGCACCCTCAAGGACGTCTTCAAAATACTGCTCTGGCTTGCGGTGGTCCTTGCCTTCGGGTGGGCCCTCGACCGCCACGACGACAGCCTTCATCTTTGCCCAGTGCATCTTGACACGGGCAAAGGCCATCCGCGCACCTTCTATGCACGCCGAGCGCTTGATAGCTTCAATCCGGGGCAGCGCGTCGGCAAGTCGCTGCACCAGGCCAAAGTAGCTGCTAGGAATGGGTTCGGTTGGCCACAGCTGGACTATGACGTCCTTCATGGCCAATCCGGACATCCTGTGCAGCTCCGCCAGTTGCATCATATGGTTATTCAACAGCGCCGGATGCTCCGATGCCGCGAACTGTGACCAGAAGAGCTTCTCCATCGTGTGCCCCTCCTGGGCCTGGAAGAACCGCGCGGCGTCGGCGGCACTCTTCAAAAGATCCGCAAATGCATCTGGAGAACTCCACAGTCGAGTGAGCAAGGCATATCTTTGACCGCCAAATATAGTCTGCAAAAGAAAGGGCTTACCAGCCGCTATCTGTTCGGACTGTCGGATCTCCTCGCGAGCTGCCCGGGACTCGGTCCTCGCCTCCTTGGCCTCTTGGAGGGCCTTGGCGAGTTCGGTTGCCTGGGCCTTATTCTTCTCCTCCAAGGACTCACACTTGCCGGCGGCGTCCTTGAGCGCTTGCTCCACTTCGGTCACCCTCTCCTCATACTAGCGGCGGGCAACCTGTTCGGTCTTTAAATCTGCAGCCGCTTTGTTTGTGGCTGCTTTGCTCGCCTTTGCCTCCTCCTTGGCTTGGGCAAGGGCACTCTTGAGGGTCTCGACCTCAGCCGCACTGCCTGCAATCATACGCACAGCAGCGCATGAGTTTAAACTCAGAATTTGCATATCAATTCAGGCATGTGCGAGATATTTCAAACATACCTTGCGCCTCATCGAACCGCTTGTTCATGCGGTCGATATCATCATCAACCAGCTGCAGCCTCTGCTTGAGATCGGAAACTTCAGTAGCCTGGGCAGTTGCCGCCAACATGGAAGCCTGTTGTACAATATAAAAGTATGTCACCTCTTCCGAATACTATATGATCCTCTGTCCGGCTTTTTCAAAACCAGACAGAGTCTCAGGGGCTACTACCTATGCATAGGTCTGTCCCTTTATAAAAAGCATCTAGAGCATTATGTCGCATACCTCGAAGCCTGTTAGCAGGCTGGTGAAAGCTTCATTCAACCCGCTCTTGGCAGACTGAATCTTCTCAACCACCACACCCATCAGGGTGTGGTGTTCCTCCATGATGGCAGCACGTCGTAGTGCTTCCACCATGGTATTCGGTGCCTCCGGATTAGTGGAGTTCGCCGTCGGAGCTGATGCTCCCCCCTCTTTCGAAGGGGGCTACTCACCTAACTCCGGGGCCACATTGGTCTCCGGAATGATGTCCGGCTGGGGGCCAGATTGTTCAGGACCCCCGCCATCGGTCGCCATGGGGGTTGCCCCTCCATGTCTTTGGCAGCCGAGGTATTGTCCTCGGGCGCCTTCTCGGCAGCCTCGCTCGCCCCTTCGTGGCCAGGAGAGGTCCTTCGGGACAACACCTCGGTGTCATCCACGATGATTGGTGAAGGGGCTCGCGGTGGCGTCTCGCTCTCTGCCATCTCGGGCGGCAGAGAACTCCCTTCAGACAGTGATGGTTGGGGGAGGTCGCGGGCTGGGCTGAAATACATAATATGATATGTTATATTACAACCATAACAGACCGAATATTTGCTAAGTATCCTTTTCGACACTTATGATTCGGCCAGGGGTTTTTCCCTGGGGCGCCTCTTGGGGGTGTGTTCGGCGTCCGTATCCGAACCGTCCGAGAGGGTTATCTTCTCCCTCTTGGACGCCCCCTCCTCCAGGTCTGCAGAGGTGGCCCTTTTCTTCTTTCCCCCCTTTAGGGGAGAACCACTTTCCGCCTCCTCCTCCTCTTCATCTTCATCCCCCTCGTGGGAGGAGTGGGCTTCGGTTTCTCCGGACACTGCGTCCGAAGTACCCTTATGGCGGAGGCCACCCTTGGCCTCCTTGCCCTTCTTCTTGGCCTTCTTCTTCGGCGCCTGATATGGTGCCGGAGCCAGCATCCTCGTTAGTAGAGGATTGGCTGGGTCTTCAGGTAGTGGAGCCGAACACTTGATCCGCTCCGCCTTCGCTGTCCAGCCCTGAATGAAAGAATGGAAGTCTCAATATAACCTTTGATTTATTTACCAAAAATTGTGTTCGGAACTAAAATACTTACCGGTGTAGCCGGATGCTCGCTGTCGAGGCCGATGTCTTCGGTCTTCTTCGGCCACGTCTTTTGGGCCTTGAAGAGCAGCTTCTAGATCTCTTCGTGCGTTGTATCGAAGAAGCGCTGCAGGGTTCGGGGACCTTCCGGATTGAACTCCCACATATGGAGAGGCTGGAGTTGGCAGGGGAGGATCCGGCGGAAGAGCATCACCTGAATCACGTCAGTGAGACTGGTATTCTTGCATATCATATTTTTGATGCGCTTCTGCAGCGTCATCACATCCGAAGTTGACCCCCAGTCTAGACCCTTGTTGGTCCCCGACACGAGCCACATTGGGGGTCTGGATCTAAACTCAGGAGCGGCCGCCCATCTGGCATCGCGGGGTTCGGTGATATAGAACCACTCCTGCTGCCACACCTTGACGTCTCCATGAAGGCCCCTTTAGGCCAGGTGGTGTTGGGGAGCTTGCTCACCAAGGCACCGCCGCACTCCGCATGTTGCCCGTCGACCACCTTCGGCTTCACATTGAAGACTTTTAGCCATACGCCAAAGGGTGGGGGGATGCGGAGTAGCGCCTCGCACACGACGATAAACGCCGAGATGTGGAGGAAAGAATTTGGGGCTAGATCATGGAAATCTAACCCGTAGTAGAACATGAGGCCGCAGACAAAGGGGTGGAGGGGAAACCCTAGTCCACAGAGGTAATGGGGGATGAATACAACCCTTTCGCCGGGCTCCAGAGTGGGTATGACTTGATCCTTGGCAGGGAGCCTCTGCGCGATCTCCGCGGATAGATATCCCGCCCTCCGGAGCTCCTTGATGTCCTTCTCCGTGATGGAGGAGGCCTCCCACTTGCCCTTTGAGCCAGATCCGGACATGACTGGAGAGGTTGGCGATGGTGGGAAAGCTTGAAGCTTGGGCGCTGGAGCTTGAGGACGGGAAAACAGGAGAAGGAAGATGGCGTGGGGAGAAAAGAGGGATCTTTATCCGCTTATATAGGCAATGAATATCAAGCGCCCGCCCCTCAAGCCTTAAAACTCGCCTATTCCCAAGGGGTCATGCGAATGGCACGGTTGGATTACCCAAACCCGTATTGATGAGGATCCCACAATAAGTGGGCACGAACTCCGCTTTGACGAGACGTGTCGATAGAGGCCGTGTCTCGAAATGCGAAGGGGGGGGGGGGGGGGGGGGGGGGGGGGGGGGGGGGGGGGGGGGGGGGGGGGGGGGGGGGGGGGGGGGGGGGGGGGGGGGGGGGGGGGGGGGGGGGGGGGGGGGGGGGGGGGGGGGGGGGGGGGGGGGGGGGGGGGGGGGGGGGGGGGGGGGGGGGGGGGGGGGGGGGGGGGGGGGGGGGGGGGGGGGGGGGGGGGGGGGGGGGGGGGGGGGGGGGGGGGGGGGGGGGGGGGGGGGGGGGGGGGGGGGGGGGGGGGGGGGGGGGGGGGGGGGGGGGGGGGGGGGGGGGGGGGGGGGGGGGGGGGGGGGGGGGGGGGGGGGGGGGGGGGGGGGGGGGGGGGGGGGGGGGGGGGGGGGGGGGGGGGGGGGGGGGGGGGGGGGGGGGGGGGGGGGGGGGGGGGGGGGGGGGGGGGGGGGGGGGGGGGGGGGGGGGGGGGGGGGGGGGGGGGGGGGGGGGGGGGGGGGGGGGGGGGGGGGGGGGGGGGGGGGGGGGGGGGGGGGGGGGGGGGGGGGGGGGGGGGGGGGGGGGGGGGGGGGGGGGGGGGGGGGGGGGGGGGGGGGGGGGGGGGGGGGGGGGGGGGGGGGGGGGGGGGGGGGGGGGGGGGGGGGGGGGGGGGGGGGGGGGGGGGGGGGGGGGGGGGGGGGGGGGGGGGGGGGGGGGGGGGGGGGGGGGGGGGGGGGGGGGGGGGGGGGGGGGGGGGGGGGGGGGGGGGGGGGGGGGGGGGGGGGGGGGGGGGGGGGGGGGGGGGGGGGGGGGGGGGGGGGGGGGGGGGGGGGGGGGGGGGGGGGGGGGGGGGGGGGGGGGGGGGGGGGGGGGGGGGGGGGGGGGGGGGGGGGGGGGGGGGGGGGGGGGGGGGGGGGGGGGGGGGGGGGGGGGGGGGGGGGGGGGGGGGGGGGGGGGGGGGGGGGGGGGGGGGGGGGGGGGGGGGGGGGGGGGGGGGGGGGGGGGGGGGGGGGGGGGGGGGGGGGGGGGGGGGGGGGGGGGGGGGGGGGGGGGGGGGGGGGGGGGGGGGGGGGGGGGGGGGGGGGGGGGGGGGGGGGGGGGGGGGGGGGGGGGGGGGGGGGGGGGGGGGGGGGGGGGGGGGGGGGGGGGGGGGGGGGGGGGGGGGGGGGGGGGGGGGGGGGGGGGGGGGGGGGGGGGGGGGGGGGGGGGGGGGGGGGGGGGGGGGGGGGGGGGGGGGGGGGGGGGGGGGGGGGGGGGGGGGGGGGGGGGGGGGGGGGGGGGGGGGGGGGGGGGGGGGGGGGGGGGGGGGGGGGGGGGGGGGGGGGGGGGGGGGGGGGGGGGGGGGGGGGGGGGGGGGGGGGGGGGGGGGGGGGGGGGGGGGGGGGGGGGGGGGGGGGGGGGGGGGGGGGGGGGGGGGGGGGGGGGGGGGGGGGGGGGGGGGGGGGGGGGGGGGGGGGGGGGGGGGGGGGGGGGGGGGGGGGGGGGGGGGGGGGGGGGGGGGGGGGGGGGGGGGGGGGGGGGGGGGGGGGGGGGGGGGGGGGGGGGGGGGGGGGGGGGGGGGGGGGGGGGGGGGGGGGGGGGGGGGGGGGGGGGGGGGGGGGGGGGGGGGGGGGGGGGGGGGGGGGGGGGGGGGGGGGGGGGGGGGGGGGGGGGGGGGGGGGGGGGGGGGGGGGGGGGGGGGGGGGGGGGGGGGGGGGGGGGGGGGGGGGGGGGGGGGGGGGGGGGGGGGGGGGGGGGGGGGGGGGGGGGGGGGGGGGGGGGGGGGGGGGGGGGGGGGGGGGGGGGGGGGGGGGGGGGGGGGGGGGGGGGGGGGGGGGGGGGGCTGGTTAGGTGTGTTTTCAACCCAAAGACCGTAATGGGAATTAGTCAGTGTCACGGTGCTGACTAAAGAAATCCTTTACTTGTGGGTAAAGAGTACACCCTCTGTAGAGTTTAAACCTATTCAAATAGCCGTGTCCGCGGTTAAGGATTACAGTCTGGGTTGGTCAAGTGTCGGTCTTAGAGTCGGTCTCCGGAGGAAATGATTAAAATGTGCCTGAATTATTTTGCAGAATAATTATTGTCACCTTGATTGCTACCATGAATATTTTGCTATGCATATTAATATTATTGTGGACTAACATGTTTCCCTTATTTTATTTTCCTGAGTGTCTCAGGGGCTGGCTAGACTACCCCGGGCACTCAACTTTATTTTCAAGACCTCTCCGTGGTGTCCCTCGAGTTCACAGGCGGTCTGTCACGCCACTACTCTTGTGGATACCCGATTGTCATTTCTTTTCAAGACAAACCATGGCGTCACTTTTGACACCCAACTGGCATTTCTTTTCAAGACCTCTCATGGCATCGCTTGAGTTCTCGGATGGTCCTGTCTCGTCCGATTTCTGTTTTAGACACCCGTTTGGCATTTCTCTTCAAGACCTACCGTGGTGTCACTTTAGACATCCGACCGGCATTTCTTTTATTTTATTTTCCTTTAACTTTCCTTGTTTATCACTAACATTTTTTATATATCCATTTATTTGCACATGCTAATATTTTATCATGCCATGATTTAATTCCTGTCAGTATGCATTTAAGTCCATCATGAGCATACGCATATAGTGTAGTTCATCATGATCATATATTTTGTCTCCTGCATTCGGTATATCTTTTGTTCATGATGTTTGTGAGTACATTCCAACATACTCACAGGCTTGTCCCTGGCTATTTACTTGGCTAGGTCAGGAGTTCTACGAGGAGCACCACAGCGATGTCCGTGCGAAGCCTAGGATGGCAACCACGCGGGATAGGAGTTATCCAGGTCAGCCGTTCCTGTGGGAATGGAGCCCCATCGATGTTGGAGAACCACGAGTCACTTCCATCATCCATCACCAGAATCATTGTTGTATCATTAGACCTTCATGGTCTTGTATCCAATTCTTATAATTGCTTGGTAATCTGTAATAAGGACGTGTCCACCAGTAACGGTGATCCTGGGTTGGTGATGACACGAGGGGTTAATTTTCTAGGATTTCGTGTCCCGGCCCCGGCACTTGCCACCACACCGATAGATGACTTGCATTGCTGTGAGGTGGAGCGGTGGAGGCTTGGTGGGGTAAATCCGCCCTTGGCGTCCCTGGCAAGCCTGCCGGGGGAGTCTTGAGACTTGTCTTCGGGGTAACCTCGACCCCGCCAGGCTCGCCTGCCCGGCAAGGGAAGTTTTTCCTTAGTGACATCTTGCTCCTTTGGTTGGTCTTGGTCTTCGTGATCCGCCCTTTGATTTCTCAAAGGGCCTATCTCTTCTGCTTGGCCTTGTCTTGGATGCGGTAAACTTGCTCTTGAGCCTGTGTACAGTCTGGGCAACATACACCAGGGTTTGTTGTACCGACAAAGAGAAATACAAAGCTATAATAATCATGCATAATAAAGTTTAGAAAAGATCAATTACTTTCAATGAATAATCTGATCATAAACCCACAATTCATCGGATCCTAACAAACACAGCACAAAAGAAGATTACATCAAATAGATCTCCAAATAGAACATTGTATTGAAGATCGAAGAGAGAGAATAAACCATCTAGCTAATCACTATGGACCCGTAGGTCTATGGTGAACTACTCACACATCATCAGAAGGGCAGCTAGGTTGATGTAGAAGCCCTCCGTGATCGATTCCCCCTCCGGGAGAGTATCAGAAAGGCCTCCAGATGGGATCGCAGAAGAATAGAGACTTGCGGTGGCGGAAAAAATGTTTGGGGTGGCTCTCTAGGTGTTTTGGAATATTTGGGAATTTATAGCGTTAGAATTAGGTCAGACAGAGCCTTGAGGGGCCCATAAGGCATCAGGGCGTGTCTACCCCCAGGACACGCCCTGTTGCCTTGCCGTATCCTCGTAGGTCTTCTGGTCCTCCCCCAAAGTTTCTAGAGTCTCTTATGTCTAGAAAAAAAATCATCAAAAAAATTCTTAGCGTTTGTACTCCATTTGTTATAGATTTTCTATAAAACCAAAAACAAGAAGAAAACTGCAACTGGCACTAGGCACTGAATTAATAGGTTAGTCCCCCAAAATGATATAAAATTGCATAAAAAATATCCAAGATTGATAATATAATAGCATGGATTAATCAAAAAATACAGATACGTTGGAGACGTATCTGTCAGCCCAACATATGACTTGTCGTATGATGGGCCACCTCTAATGTAGTTGTTGGTGCAATGATTTGCCTCCTTATGTTTTAGAGATTGTTGTCAGAAACAGTGTGGGACTAATGTGTTTGTTAGTGTACACAGAGTGTCAAGTCCCTAAAGTCATGAGGACTTTGGTACAAACTCCAAAGATAATCTCTTGCGTGGCAGCGAAGATTATTACCAAGGATTATGCCTATCGAAAGTGACCCCCCAAAATTGATGACATGAAGCAATTGGTTCGGTGCGTGTCCGAAGAAATTGACTACAATCGAGAAGTTTGACAACGTAGCGAAGACGTAGTATTTGTTCGGTAGTTTGTCTTTCTCTTTCTTTAGTCATAGGACCACCGTACTATGAAGAGGGGTATAGTGTTCGAAGCTTATGCTTCTCTGATGCTAAACTCAAAACCTATGTGAGATGAGAGAAATCTCTTTGTGTTCCAAATAAATACTTGTCAGCAAGCGACGAAGTTCTTCTTCGCTGTGAGAGATTTGATTCGGACCGAGGAGTTAGCATTTCTTGCTCCACAAGTAATGTTTTCGTTGTGCTAAAAAATCCAACTGTTAGATACGTGTCGGTTGGACATTAGCTGAGTGGTCATGTCCAAAATGGTCTTTTCTAGTTGGGGAGACCGCGACTATAAATAGCCCACCCCATCCAACATGCACCGTTGGCTGCTCCGTGAGATTCTGAGAAGATTAAGTGAGCACCCTCTCTCCCGAGTGATTTGAGTTTAAAATTGAGAGAAAAACCCCGGAGCCAAAAAGTTAGATAGTGGTTTAGCATCACTAGAATCTAAGTCCAGTATGCTCTGCCAATTACTCTTGAGAGTTGTGAACTCTCTAGACGGTTAGGTGTCAAAATCTTCAGTGACCAAGAGTAAATGCGGTGCATGAAGAAGAAGTCTATAAAGGTTTGGAGATCACCTCAAGTATCTACCATGAGTGATCAGCACTGATTGATGAATCAGATGTCGGGGAGAATAGGGCGAAGAGAGTTTATCTTCTGTGTTCAATCACAACCCCTCCAACCAGACATAGTACTTTTGCAGAAGGGCGATCCGGTCTACTAAATCCTCTATCACCATCGAGCATCACTGGTCACATTCGAACTCTATTTATGTTCGGTACATGCTATATGTTAAGTTTCGACCATGTGATTCCTTTCGATGCATGCTCTAGTTTTCAGTCGCTAGTTCTTGTTCGCTCGCTGTACATTGTTTGTATCCGTTCCGCTGCTGGGTTCTGAGAGATTTGAAGTTTCTGAAATAAATTTTAAATGTCTCATTCACCCCCTTGGTAGACATACTTCATTCCTACAATTGGTATCAGGGCAAGTCACTCATTGTCTATGCTTATTAACGTCTAGCCACCTTGGAGTTTAAGTATGTCTTCACTTTAGTGAGCTACAAGTCGCATTTCAAGATCCCCGTCTTCGATGGGACGGACCCTTCTGGAAGGAGAAGATGAAGATCCACCTTTGAGCTATTGATGATGATATGTGACACGTGGTGTAGTATGGCTATGTCATTCAAGTACCACAGTACCCTACTGACTATGAGAAGAAACTCATTCACATGGATGCTCAAGCGAAAGATGAAATCTATGGTCATCTTTCTCGCACACAATTTCTTCGCTGCCGCGAGCGTGAGTCTGTGAAGGAATTATGGGACATCCTAAAAAAACAACGAGGGTGTGTCCCAATCAGAAGGAAGCTCACATTGATACTCTTCGTGCCAAATTCAACCGCTTCAATAGAGTTGGAAATGAAAGTTGTCAGCAAACCTTCCATCGACTAAGTGACATCGCAAATGAGCTATAGAGCCTCGTGATACGTCTCCAATGTATCTATAATTTTTTATTATTCCATGCTGTTATATTATCATTCTTGGATGTTTTACAATCATTTTATAGCAACCTTATATCATTCTTGGGACTAACCTATTGACATAGTGCCCAGTGCCAGTTGCTGTTTTTTGCTTGTTTTTTACTTCACAGAATATCAGTACCAAACGGAGTCCAAAAACAGCGAAACTTTTTGGAGATTCTCTTTTGGACCAAAAGACATCCAGTGGGCCAAAGAAGTACTAGAAGGGAGGCCCGAGGGGAGCACAAGACACCTGGGTGCGCCAGGAGGCCCAGGCACGCCTAGGTGGGTTGTGCCCACCTCAGAGCCCCCCTGCACCACCTCTTCACCCTATAAATTCCCAAATATTTTAGAAACCCTAGGGGAAACAGCCGCCGCAAGTTCCAGAACCACGAGATCCAATCTAGACACCATCACGGAGGGGTTCATCATCCTCATTGGTGCCTCTTCGATGATGCATGAGTAGTTCACCATAGACCTACGGGTCCGTAGGCAGTAGCTAGATGGCTTCTTCTCTCTTTTTGATTCTCAATACAATGGTCTCTTGGAGATCTATTTGATGTAACTCTTTTTTGCGGTGTGTTTGTTGGGATCCGATGAAGTTTGAGTTTATGATCAGATCTATATCCATGAAAGTTATTTGAGTTTTCTTTGATCTCTTATATGCATGATTACTTATAGCCTCATATTTCTTCTTCGAATCTTTGGTTTAGTTAGGCCAACTAGATCGATTTTTCTTGCCATGGGAAGAGGTGCTTTGTGATGGGTTTGATCTTGCGGTGTTCTTTCCCAGTGACAGAAGGGGCAGCAAGACACGCATGTATCGTTGCTATTAAGGATAACAAGATGGGGGCTATTCCTAAATGAATAGATCCCATCTACATCATGTCATCATTCTTATTGCATTACTCCGTTTCTCCATGAACTTAATACACTAGTTGCATGCTGGATAGCGGTCGATGTGTGGAGTAATAGTAGTAGATGCAGGCAAGAGTCGGTCTACTAATCTTGTACGTGATGCCTATATAATGATCATTGCCTGGATATCGTCATAATTATTCGATCTTCTATCAATTTCCCAACAGTAATTTGTCTACCCATCGTGTGCTATTTTCTCGAGAGAAGCCACTAGTGAAATCTACGGCCACCGGGTCTATTCGTTATCATATTTGCTTTGAGATCTATTTTTATTCTCTTTTATTTTCAGATCTATTATTCCAAAAACCCAAAAATACCTTGCTGCACTTTTTTATTACTTATTTTATTTCGCATTTTATCGAGAGCTATTTATCCAATCTACCACAAACTTACCTATCTTTTTACCATGGAGGGATTGACAACCCCTCTTACGCGTCGGGTTGCAAGTATTTGTTCTTTGTGTGCAGGTACCATTTACATAGTGTTGCTTGGTTGTCCTACTGGATTGATACCCTGGTTTCATAACTGAGGGAAATACCTACCATAGCTGTACTGCATCATCCCTTCCTCTTTGGGAAATACCGATGCAGTTTCAAGCGACATCAAAAGGAATTTCTGGCGCCGTTGCCGGGGAGACATCATCAACATCTATCAGGTTCCTAATCACAAATCTCATCTCCTTGCAATTTACATTATTTGCCATTTGCCTCTCGTTTTCATCTCCCCACTTCACAAAAATCTGCTGTTTTATTCGCCCTCTCTTTCGTTCATCTTTTCTCGTCAGATCTATCTTTTTGCTTGCAATATTGCTTGCCCTACTTTGTCACTATGGCTAGCATGACTACCCCTCCTTTGTCCCCAGATTTTGAAGTTTTATACTTCAAGCAGAAACAAGGAGAAAATTTGAAAGATGCTTGGTATAGGCTAATGGAATCCTATCGCATTTGCAACCTAAAGGGGGATGCAAAGATTTTGCTTCAAATTTTTTATATAGGATTAGCCTTGCATCATAGACAACTTTTGGATTTTGCCGCTAAAGGGAACTTTATTGAGCTTGATGCTAATACCACTTATGAGATCCTAAAGGGGATTTTGGGAATTTCACCACCAAAAAAGGGGATTTCTTTTATTCAAGAAGGGGTTCAAATTTTAGACAAGTTGAGTGATTTGCATAAACATTTGGTTGAATTGCAAAAATATAACGAACCCCTCAAACATATCAGTGGAAACTTAAATCGCATGAATACTTTGATTACTCTTTGCAATAAATGTTTGGATATTTTGGATCTCAAGATGGTCTATTTTCCTAAAAATCCTGGGAAGCGTAAAGAGCCTCCCGGGTTTGAAAAGGCCCTTACAAAAATTGCAAAAACTAAAGATGACAATACTTGAATCTATGCATTATGCCTAGCTAGGGGCATAAAACGATAGCGCTTGTTGGGAGGCAACCCAATGAATAAAATTTATTTTTGCCTTTTTTTACTATTCTTGTGTGTTTACACAATTATGCTACCATTATGATTATGTTTTCAAGTTTTAATTAGTTTTTGTGGCAAGCCAAGCCTTTGGGATCATGTTTTGGTGATAGTTGATTTGATCTTGTTAGAAAACATAAACTTTTGCGTCAGGTAGCAAAATTTTGAAAATTCACAGAAGCGATGAAAACTTCTGAATTTTTTACATAAGATTGATATACAAATTTCCCATGTTGTCCTAATTTTTCAGAATTTTTTGAGTTATAGAAGTATGGTAAATTTTCAGATTACTACAGACTATTCTGTTTTTGACATATTCTGTTTTCGTTGCATTGTGTGCTTATTTTGATGAATTTATGGTTTGTATCGGGGGGTATAAGCCATGGAAAAGTTAGAATCCAGTAGGTATAATGCAATAATAAAATATGAATGGGTTTGCAACAGTACTTAAAGTGGTGATTTGATTTATTATACTAACGGATCTCATGAAGGTTTTGTTAAGTTTTGTGTGATTGAAGTTTTCAAGTTTTGGGTGAGATCATGATGGATGAAGGAATAAGGAGTGAAAAGAGCCTAAGCTTGGGGATGCCCCATGGCACCCCAAGATAATATTCAAGGAGAAACAAGCAACTAAGCTTAGGGATGACCCGAGTGGCATCCCCTCTTTGTTCTAACGACCATCGGTATTTTACTTGGAGCTATATTTTTATTCGTAACATATCATGAGTTTTGCTTGGAGCGTCTTGTATTATATGAGTCTTTGTTTGTTTTGCTTTTTTGTCGCAAGTATCCTTGCTGGACACACCTATTTGAGGGAGCCAAAATTATGCTATGATTTGTTAGAATTGCTTTTTATGCTTCACTTAAATTTTTTGAGCTATGGAATTGCTCTAGTGCTTCACTTATATCTTTTTGAGCACGGTGTGCTTTAATATGTTTGAAGAAATACTCTCATGCTTCACTTAGATTTATTTGAGAGTTAGTAACTTTGAAGAAATTCTCTCATGCTTTACTTATATTATTTTGAGAGGAGAAAATCTTTATGCTCATGTTCTTTACTTAATTTTTTTAGCTTGTCAAAAGCAATTGCTATTATGAAACTAGTCCCAAAGTGATAGATATTCAAGAGGGATATAATAAAAACTTTCATGAAGATCATTGGACAAATTAAACTTGATTCTTTGTAATAGTTTTGAGATATGATGATAGTGATATGTGAGTCATGTTGGTGAGTAATTATGCTTTAGTAGGAATATTGGTGTTTGTTAGGACCGAGAGTATATCGACCAGAGGGGGGGGGGTGAATGGGAGATTCAAATTTTCTTACGAAAGCTTTGAAACTTTACCCAGACACAACAACAAAATGAAGTATTGAGAGAAACACACTGAATCAGTTGGGGGGGGGGGGGGGGGGGGGGGGGGGGGGGGGGGGGGGGGGGGGGGGGGGGGGGGGGGGGGGGGGGGGGGGGGGGGGGGGGGGGGGGGGGGGGGGGGGGGGGGGGGGGGGGGGGGGGGGGGGGGGGGGGGGGGGGGGGGGGGGGGGGGGGGGGGGGGGGGGGGGGGGGGGGGGGGGGGGGGGGGGGGGGGGGGGGGGGGGGGGGGGGGGGGGGGGGGGGGGGGGGGGGGGGGGGGGGGGGGGGGGGGGGGGGGGGGGGGGGGGGGGGGGGGGGGGGGGGGGGGGGGGGGGGGGGGGGGGGGGGGGGGGGGGGGGGGGGGGGGGGGGGGGGGGGGGGGGGGGGGGGGGGGGGGGGGGGGGGGGGGGGGGGGGGGGGGGGGGGGGGGGGGGGGGGGGGGGGGGGGGGGGGGGGGGGGGGGGGGGGGGGGGGGGGGGGGGGGGGGGGGGGGGGGGGGGGGGGGGGGGGGGGGGGGGGGGGGGGGGGGGGGGGGGGGGGGGGGGGGGGGGGGGGGGGGGGGGGGGGGGGGGGGGGGGGGGGGGGGGGGGGGGGGGGGGGGGGGGGGGGGGGGGGGGGGGGGGGGGGGGGGGGGGGGGGGGGGGGGGGGGGGGGGGGGGGGGGGGGGGGGGGGGGGGGGGGGGGGGGGGGGGGGGGGGGGGGGGGGGGGGGGGGCTGGCAAGTATTTGCTCGGAGCACAAAGAGATTTTCCTCATAGCTTTCATAGGTTGTGGCTAAGCATCACAGCTGATCTAAGCATCGAGAACCTATACCCCTCTTAATAGTACGGAGGTCCTATCACTCGACAGACTAAAAGAAGAAAAACAAAATGAATGCTACATCTTCACTTTGTCTTTGACTTCAATCACATCAGTCAATTTCTTTGGACGACAGTATCGAAACGAAAGCTTTGCTTCAGAAGTAAATCTTTGAGAGGTGATTTCTTCACATTAATCTTCTCAACTCTATCATTTCAATAGATATAGCTTGTTCTTCTCTGTAGCGCAGATATGCTTCGGTGTAGTTCCTCGAACTTAGCACCGAAGACAGCATTCTTTTCGGTTGTGTATGGACTTTTCTCTCTCTGTGTGCACTAGCAAACAAATTAGTCCATACCTGTTTCTGTCAACAATCTCCAAAACACAAGGTAGGCAGATGTTGCACCAACAATCTCCCGCCTTTTGGATGATTGTTGACAAAACAGATCACATCGAATGATAGATAATGAAAGTAATGTAATGCAAAGAATAATGAAAGATGAGAGAGATTATGAAGATAAGATATTCTCCCCCTTAAGATATGCTTTGGTTCGAGAAAAATATATTTCTCTTCATATGAGTGTCATTGACAACAGATTTCATACTAGATTTCGTTCAATGCACTCAACGGTGTCTGAGGTTGTTCCTGTCACGAAAACTTTGACAAGGGTTAGATGTGAGACAACATTGTGAGTTTTGTGACATAGATATGTCATGAAGGTTTTCTCATAGCACAATTTGAATCCACACGAGATGTAGTTTTCCTGCATGTTAGTCATTTGATCTGATCAGAGCAGGATCAAATAAAAATTCATTCCTCAGAGTGGATATGCTTTGAAGGTGGCTTTCCTGCAAAAGAGATGATGCAAAAGATATTCGCGTGGAAAAACACTTCGTCTGTCATATAGATGGCCTTCAATGAGGCGTTAGTGCATCGACTAACTTTAACTTTCTGCACGGTTAGATAATTAGAGATAGCAATAAGATCATATCCAACCACAACAACTTAGATCATTTAGTACTTGATGTACTTCTCCAAATAAATATCATCAGTTGATGATTCTCTGTTTTTCTTCGTGAAGCTGTGTTCCTGTAAGATTATTGATTCCTGAAGATAGTCAATCAAAGGATAAACATTCAGAGGCACCTACAGACAAAAAAAAGTGCGAAACAAAAAGTATTACAGACGGGGGTTATTAACATTACATGACGAACGAGTGTTTCAGCACCACATGCGGTGCGATAAAGTTTTGAAGCAAATTGTTAGAAGAGAAACCAAATGAAAGTTTGAAGCAAAAACACCCTACAAACCCCGATAGACTATCACTCGATGTTATTCTCCCCCTTTTTGTCAACAAGTGTCAAAAAGGAAAGAGAGAGCACACGAGGAATTACTCAATTGGAGAATCTTCTGAGTCAAAGTTGAAACCACTTGAACAACCAGAGTCAGAGGAATGCGGAATGGTCGAGGCAGAAGCAGGAGTAGCAGCCTTGGCTTTGAGGGGCTTCGAAGGATGTGCATCTGGCTTGTAGATACGAGTGCCAGTAGTGTCTTTGATCTCATCGTCATGGTTGACAAACAACAGATCCGTTGAAGCAGAATGCTGTGGGAGCTCTGGAGTTTTTCTTCGAACACATGGTACTTCAAGCAAGTCCAGATATTAATAGTCTTTGTAGAGGCCCTTCTTGGCTAGATCCTTACAAGAGTAATGCTTTCTCAGCAAGGTCCATGATCTCTTCCTTGCATCCTTCTCATGCAGAAGAATTTGCCGAGTGTGATTATGAAGCATATTCAGTTCAATCAGCAATTCCATCTTTTCCTTTCTATCCATTCTGATATGCCTTTCTAGAGTCTGCTGTGTGCGAATGCAAATCTCATAGAGTGATGGATTTTCCTCTCGAGGAACTTCAACATTGGCTTCTTTAACCTACGGTACACTCTCAGATGCAAAAGCAGTTGCAGTAGCATCAACCAGTTCCTTTCCTTTTTTGTATTCTTTCATGATGCGCAGAGTATCACGGACAGGTGGCATTAATACCTTCGGTGCATAGGCCCAGAAGAATTTTTCATTGGTGAGCTGCTCAATGGCATACATAATCCAAGGAGCATAGGGCTTCAGTGACTGAGGGCTATCCGCAGCACACGCCAGATTCCGAATGAAAAGGCCAGGAATGTCAAACTTGATTCCCTGAGAAATTGACACAAGAGCATTTCCCACGATGCCTTTGATGGAGTTGGGCCTGTTAGTTGGCGTGATGGTATTGCACAAAATGTGGAATAGCACTTTGTTGTCGTAGGCCAACTTCTTAGGGTCAACGTCAATGTATTCATTGCCCACCAAAGTGGGATCCATTAGAATATGGAGCTGTTCATCGGATACTTCCCAGAAATGCAGTCTGTGTTCCCTGTCATTCTCAAATTCATATCGAGGCAAATTTATCAGGGCCAGAAAATAATCTGCCGAGCATTTGATTCTTTCCCTCCCAGTCATCCATTTCAGCGTCCATGTTGCAGTATTTTCAATCTGCCCTGTGATGTATAACGTGGTATAGAACTGAAGGATAATCTCTTTGTTCCAGCCATGATTGAATCGCATAAAACCCTTCAAAAGAGCATGTTCAATATGGTCAAGAATATTATGGAAGCAGGGCATTTCTTCGAGCTTAGCGAAGTTCAACATCTTGTGATTGAAAATCTTGTGCTTGCCAAACAAGATCCGAGCATAATAAATTACCTGTTCCTCTGTCCAAAACCTCGGAGACAAAGAGGTTTTTTCTCCTTCATAGGGGCTCACCCCAAAGAATGCAAGCTTTGATGAATGAAGCTCTTCATTGAATGCTGGGCCATTGGGGCCATACTTAGATGAAAATAGCGGAAAAGATTCCTGAGGATTTTCCTGTATACTTCCTCGCTAATTTCCATCGGCTGAACATCATCAGCTACAGACGCGTTCTCATCAGAGGGCTGCACTCGAGCATGAGGTATCATAACCTTCTCTAAAGTAGACAACATGGGATCATTGGACTGACGATCATTTCCTTCGCTGGAACTCCTTCAACGACTTTCTCAGATTCAGGTACAAGGGCCTTTTCTTTCGATGACTCATCAACTGGTGGTGGCACAAAAACTCCTTGAGACACAAGTGTCTCAGCTTGTTCTCCTTCAGCCTGCTGCGGCAACACTGGTGGTATAACCTGGTGGGACAGAACTGGTGGTGCAACTTCTTCATCTTTCTTCTCGTGAGCCATGGGCTCCTCAAATTTCTTTTCTTCCTGTTCTGGCTGTGAAACCAAAGAACCAGGAGCAGGGTCAACTTCCATTCGGGCAGGTGCACTTGGGATGAGGAGACCGTAGGGACAATATCTTGGGCAAAAACTTGCTCCCTCTCAACCTTTTCCCCCTCCTTAGTGGATCCAGAGGGTTCTGCATGAATATCCTTCAAAGGTGATGAGACTTCCTTTTCCATTTCAATTTCTTCGTCAATCTTTTCTTCGGACGCATTTTGCTCGGGTGCAGCATTTACTTCATCAGGATTGACAAGATATATGTCCACAACATTAGCTTCTTGTTCGACTGAGGTAGGAACTACCACAGCCTCAACATGTTGCTCAGTCACTTCCTCGGGACGAGGGGATGGTGGAATCTATTGCAGTGGGACAGTTGTATCGACAGGTGCATCAGACATTGCAGATTTGATATGATGATCCTTAATTTCTTTCTGCTTACTTGCTCTAGCCTGAGCTTTCTGACACTTTTCTTCTCTTTCTCTGCATCGAGCAAGATCTTCTTGACGCTTAATTTCTCCGATTCTGCGCTCACAGAGCTGAGAGACATCCATCTTCATCCTGGAGTGCCAATCAATCTTGTTTTTTCTCATGGTAGTGAGAGCTTTGGTGGTCTCAAGAATAGCCTTGTTCACATCTTTTCTTTCAGATTCAGATTTAGCTTCCCTTCTCATCTTTTCCAGAAGCTTCTTGTCATCGACAGCTTGATTGAGTTCTTTGGTGATTTCTTTCGGATCAGTGAAGTGCTTGGCTACCAACTTGGTAACATCTTCTGGCAGACCCAAAATACCCAACTCAGCTGGATTGGCATCATAGGAAGCACCTTCAATGATGTCGAATATCAGATCAAAATCTCCTCTGTGGAAGCAGGAATGATTTTCTTTGCCTTCTTGGCAGAAGCAACATCTTTCTCATCAGTAATCAATTTTCTCTTTGCAGCTGGGCAGCAGAACCCGAAGGTTTATCTGAGGGGACAGGTGCAAGTCTTGAAGAAGATCTCACTGGTGGTGAAATCTTTGCAGGAGATGGAGTTTGGTATGGCTTGTCAAGCAGCGCTTTCTGATCATACATGGGAATATCTTCGCCAGCATTGCCATCAGACGAGGTAGGTGCAACTTTCCTAGAATTGCTTGCAATAGTCTTCTTCTTCGGAGCTCGAGGAGAAACAGACTTCCTCTTCTTCTTTTCTTTATGGGCAGACGCCCATTCCTTCTTTTCAATCACATCCTGTTGAGTCAACTCAACATTCCACTGTTCTACTTGGTTCTTCTTCGCAAGTCTAGCCTCACGCTTAGCCTTTGCCTTTTCCCTTTTTGCAACTTCTTCGGGAAAATTAGCTATGGTTTTCAATGAATCGGCATGAGCGTTGGGAGGAGGTGCTGGCCTAACTTTTTCATCTTCATGCCCTAGGCAGCCTTCTGCAATGCAATCATTCCGGGGTGGAGTGAATGCTAACAATATTTAGTATTTCCTTTGGACGTTCTCGTAATTGAACCATTTCTTTGCCCAGTGATGGCGGATCTTTTGCAATCTGTTATTCCTTTCCTGAGCAGTTTCTACTTCTGGTGGAGTCCTGTATGTTTCCTGATCAGACATCTCGGCTGCAGTGTTTCTTTCTCTTCCTCAGCCACCCTTTTTGGGATTTCCATCAGAGAACATGGTCTTGGAATCTGTGACTAGCTCATCCTCTGGCCGACTTTGTGTTGAGGGCACATCATCATCGTCTTCCGCAGATTCTAATTCGACCTTTTTCTTCAGCGCTCTTGGTGGCTTTGCTGATTTTCTTTCAACCACTTTTGCTTTGTCAGCCACCCTTGGCATTTCTTCCTCTGAACCAGAATGCTCATCCGACCTATTTGCCATGACTACTCCTGAGAGAAAAACAAAAATGTGAAAGAAAGCACAGAAGAAGTGACAAGCATGCATAGAGAGATTTTAACTTAACACAGATGGTTTTACACGAAGAAGCAAGGGATTCAAGTCATGCACTTAGCAAGATATCATCGAGTAAATTGCAGTATGCCTAAAGATGACATAACCAATCCTCTAATCTTTCGAAGAGCATACACAGTGAACCCTAGATTATAGAGACTAGTACGAGGAACATCTACAAACCATACATGTCACAACTTATTGAACCTAGAAGATCTACCGCAAGGAAATATCACAGGATAAATGGCGTTGGGATTAACTGCTCTAGAACAGGAAGGGAGTAGAGCTAGTTCCAGATCTGAATGCCCTAATTGGTGAGACAGATCAACTACAGTGGTGCGGGAAGGAAGAGTTACTGCACTGGCGTGACCATCGGTGATGGAGCTCCGCTGGAGTTGCGCGGCGAGGCTTGACGTCGACGCTGCTTCAAGCTCGGGCTCGGACAGAGTGCGAGAGGAGAGGTCAAACAGAGAGGAAACTAAAGAGGAAGAGACCTGGAGAGGGGGTATAAATAGCCTGAAGGAGAAACCACCCACTCCGAAATCTACAGACGAAAAACTTGAGATGTTCCGCATTCAATGGGCGAGATCACAATCAAGAGATCATGGGCACGTGTCAGTCGTTTCCGGCAAAAATCTCGGTAACTGAACTGGGTGCCGAAAGGTTTGAAGAAGCGCAAGTGCCAAAATAGATAAAACATTGAAGATGATTTGGTTCGCGACCAAGGATGTTGGAACGAAATCTTCTTCAGATCAAGGTGGGCATGATAATGACACGACGAGCTAAGAACAAACAGAAGGAGAAATGACTTGAATCACAAAGCCAACAAAACCAAATAAAAACACTACGAGAGAAAACTCAGAAGGATAGGCACCAACAATAAATGAACTCAGGGCAAAAGATGAGCAATAGATATCCCTGAGAGTGTTTCCTGCAAGAAACGATTAGTTCTTCTTCACAACCCACATTTTCGTGGGAGGTGAGGATATCATTTGCTTCGCCTTACTTGAAATATTTCTTCGGTGAGTTCTGCGAGACACCTGTGCATTATGATAATAATCATATGAATAGGCATTGAAATTGTTTCCTGATGCATGAGTGTAATGATTTGAAGATGTACGCAAGTACTCCTTCTGACATGGTACTGGGTGATAATCATTCAAGAAAGGTATTCGAGTAGACTTGGAACAATAATCATTTCCTCATTGACTATTATTCTGCAAGGTCAGGTTAGCAGTAACAGCTAAATTTTCAACGGTGTGCTTCTTTACCCAGATTTGCTTCTTGGGTGTACCTGCCCTGCAGTTAGTTCCAACATATCGAGCAAAAACCTTACCATTTTGTTGCTTGAAGAGTTTGTAATTTGAGTCATTTGACTCGTCAGTATCAACAGAAATGGGCGAAATATAATCAGCTAAAGTTGCAGGTTCGAGAGTTTTACTCTTTGCACAAACCCAAGTCATTCGAGGATATTGTTAGGGAGTCCAATAGGATCCATCCACATTGAGTTTCTTTTCGAAACCTAATCCTTCCTTCTGAGGATTTTTGTGAAGAATGGACTTCTTGAGAACATCACATAAGGTTTGATGCCCTTTCAGGCTACTTAGCATGCCAGTCTCAAGTAAGCCCTTTAACCTGCAATTTTGTTCAGTAACAGCAGCATAATCCTCGAAAGAGGGGTCAGTAATGGTACCAACTTCAGTAGTAGCAATATTCCTTTTAGCAGTATTAGAAGTTTCAGCATGAGACTCAGCATTGCTACATTCTAGACATTTTAAGCATGGAGGAACAAAACCATCCAGAATTTGAATGGATTGCTCGGCGAAGAAAGAAGCTTGCTGTAAAGCCAGCTCATTATGAGATGCTTTCAGTGACACGAGTTCCTGATTCCTATTGAGGAGTTCATTTGATAAATCCTCGTAGTCAGCTGAGAGTGAGTCATATCGAATGGTGAGATCATCAATAGTTGATGAAAAAGCATCTTGCTCTTCAATCAACTTTTGATTCCTGTCCATCTCTTTGACCAGTAATCCTTCAGTTTTCCTAAGATTTCTTTCAAGCATTTCAAGTTCATCATGTTGAGATTTAGCAATCTTGATCAGCTTGGCATAAGATATGTATTCAGGAGAGTATTCATTCATGGATCTTAGGTGTTTGGCAGATACCTGATCCTTTGAAGATTTTGCCATAAGACAAAAGGTGATTGGTCCATCATCACTTGAATCATCATCACTTGAAGCATCATCATCAGTATCTGATTCGCTGAACTTCTTTGATGATTCAATAGCAACATATGCATTACTTCTCCCAATTCTTTTGTAGAATTCTTCTTCATCGGATTCAGTGTCCGTGGCTTCATCTTCAGATTCTACTGTCAAATCGGCATATGCTCTTTTTAGCCGTGATATCCTCTTCATATTTGATTTGATGACTGCTCTGGCTTTCATGTCAGTGACTGGTCTCATCAAAGAAGATGAAGTAGTAATTTCCTTCGAGAGCTTAGTATGGCGATCCATTCGAGTAAAACCACTGCAGTGAAGATATTTCCATCTGCTGCTAGGTTTTTCTTCCCAACCAGGGCAATCAGCGATGACATGGCTGTATAATTTGCATTTGAAGCACTTCATATCTTTCGGAGGCAATCATCTTCTTGATGATTCTGGTGCATGAAATTCTTCATCATTTACGAGATAAAGATTGTGTCTCTTTAGATCACTCAGTCTTTGTGTGAGCATTTCAAGTTCTCGAGTGATGGTGTGTTGATTTTTGATATCTTCTTCTTCTTCTTCTTCAGAACGGCCATAAGGAGAGAGAATTTCTCCTTCACTTTTCGAAGAAAATTCTTGATTTGCATTTTCCAGCTCCATCTTTTCTTTGTGAATCGACAGTAATGTCATGACCTCAACATAGTGAAGCTCTTCATAGTCAGGTCTTTGTTTGATTTCAGACACAAAAACATCGAAGGATTCATCAAGAGCACTCAGAAGCTTGTTGACTACATCTCTATCAGTGACATCAGTTACTCCTCGCTGATGTAGTCTTTCAACAATGTTTGTCAGTCGATCAGTGAGTTCCATAACACTTTCCTTGTGCAAACTTCTGAATCCAGTGAACATAGCTCGAAGCATTTTAGTGCGAGGATCTGAACAGGCGACAAATTCTTCATGAGCACTATTAAGAGCATCCCAAATTTGCTTTGCAGAGTTGAGCCGGTGAAACCAAAAGAAAATGTCTTTTGATAGACTGCCACCTATGATATCTTTCGCTTGAGCATCCAGCTGCAGATTTTCCTTATCATCGGAGGACAGCTTGTTTTGTTGCTGAATGGTGAAGCCTTCTTCCACAATCTGCCACAAATCATAGTTGACAGCTTGAATTCTGATTCTCATTCGTTCCTTCCAGTATGGGGGTAGATAGTCATTTCCATCAAAGATGGGAAACCTTTCAGAGTGCGAGGATCTACCTGCAAGTGACATACTCAAAACTCCAAGGACGTTAGACCTTTAATAAACAGAGACAGGGAGAACCTGGTTCTGATACCAATTATTAGGACCGAGAGTATATCGACCAGAGGGGGTGAATGGGAGATTCAAATTTTCTTACGAAAGCTTTGAAACTTAACCCAGACACAGCAGCGGAATGAAGTATTGAGAGAAACACACTGAATCAGTTTTCTTTGTTAGAGGCATATTCATCATGGAAGGTATTTACAACAGAGCGAGTACGATGGATAATGGGTTTAACAACAATGAGGGTTATGTAGCAAGCAAACAGGTGTAACAGAATGAGACAAAACATAACTGCATCTGAAGGAAATGCAACTGCAGGGATACGCAAGTTAACACGGATACAAACTTGCAACGAGGGAATAGAGACAAGGATAATGAGGGTAATTAACAAGAATACACAGGATGAAAACCACAAAATGAGACAAGGATCAGATAATCTAATGGCACAGAGCATGAATGAAAACTACTGAATGAAATGCAGTAGAATAGATATAACCAGTGGTGCTCGATGGAGACAAGAGTTTTGGTAGACCAGTTCACCCTTCTACCAAAGGGCTACGTCTGGTTAGAGGGGCTGTGACTTAACACGGAAGATAAACTCTCTTCACCCTATTCTCCTTCAACGCAGAGCTGATCAGACTCAGGTTGATTTCACTTGTGGTAGATCCTTGTCGGCGATCTCCAAACCTTCGGTTGACCTTCACGAACCACAATCACTCTTGGTTGCTGAAGATCAAGCTCGGTGAAGACAACAACTCTTCAACACTCGAAGCCAAACCTATCCGTCTAGAGAGTGCGCAGCTCTCAAGAGTAATAGGTACAAGAACTCTCACTCAAAACTACTGTGATGCTAAACCACTGTCTAAGTTTGGGCTCTTGGTTTTCTCTCGGTGGATCTTAAACTCAAATCACTCGGAGAGGGGTTGCTCAAATCAATCTTCTCAGAAATCTCAAGCAGAGTAGCCAACCATCAAAGTTGGAGCGGGGTGGCTATTTATAGCCGCAGCCTTCCCAGATGGGAAGTGACCATTTTGGACACGAGGTCCAGCCAATGGCCAACCGACACGTTCACAACGTTCGGATTTTGGAGCAACGGTAACATTACTTGAGGAACAAGTAATGCTAACTCCTTGGTCCGAAGCAAATTTCTCGCAGCGAAGAATATCACAGTCTCTTGCTGGCAAGTATTTGCTCAGAGCACAAAGAGATTTTTCTCACAGCTTTCATAAGTTGTGGCTAAGCATCACAGCTGATCTAAGCATTGAGGGGGGGGGGGGGGGGGGGGGGGGGGGGGGGGGGGGGGGGGGGGGGGGGGGGGGGGGGGGGGGGGGGGGGGGGGGGGGGGGGGGGGGGGGGGGGGGGGGGGGGGGGGGGGGGGGGGGGGGGGGGGGGGGGGGGGGGGGGGGGGGGGGGGGGGGGGGGGGGGGGGGGGGGGGGGGGGGGGGGGGGGGGGGGGGGGGGGGGGGGGGGGGGGGGGGGGGGGGGGGGGGGGGGGGGGGGGGGGGGGGGGGGGGGGGGGGGGGGGGGGGGGGGGGGGGGGGGGGGGGGGGGGGGGGGGGGGGGGGGGGGGGGGGGGGGGGGGGGGGGGGGGGGGGGGGGGGGGGGGGGGGGGGGGGGGGGGGGGGGGGGGGGGGGGGGGGGGGGGGGGGGGGGGGGGGGGGGGGGGGGGGGGGGGGGGGGGGGGGGGGGGGGGGGGGGGGGGGGGGGGGGGGGGGGGGGGGGGGGGGGGGGGGGGGGGGGGGGGGGGGGGGGGGGGGGGGGGGGGGGGGGGGGGGGGGGGGGGGGGGGGGGGGGGGGGGGGGGGGGGGGGGGGGGGGGGGGGGGGGGGGGGGGGGGGGGGGGGGGGGGGGGGGGGGGGGGGGGGGGGGGGGGGGGGGGGGGGGGGGGGGGGGGGGGGGGGGGGGGGGGGGGGGGGGGGGGGGGGGGGGGGGGGGGGGGGGGGGGGGGGGGGGGGGGGGGGGGGGGGGGGGGGGGGGGGGGGGGGGGGGGGGGGGGGGGGGGGGGGGGGGGGGGGGGGGGGGGGGGGGGGGGGGGGGGGGGGGGGGGGGGGGGGGGGGGGGGGGGGGGGGGGGGGGGGGGGGGGGGGGGGGGGGGGGGGGGGGGGGGGGGGGGGGGGGGGGGGGGGGGGGGGGGGGGGGGGGGGGGGGGGGGGGGGGGGGGGGGGGGGGGGGGGGGGGGGGGGGGGGGGGGGGGGGGGGGGGGGGGGGGGGGGGGGGGGGGGGGGGGGGGGGGGGGGGGGGGGGGGGGGGGGGGGGGGGGGGGGGGGGGGGGGGGGGGGGGGGGGGGGGGGGGGGGGGGGGGGGGGGGGGGGGGGGGGGGGGGGGGGGGGGGGGGGGGGGGGGGGGGGGGGGGGGGGGGGGGGGGGGGGGGGGGGGGGGGGGGGGGGGGGGGGGGGGGGGGGGGGGGGGGGGGGGGGGGGGGGGGGGGGGGGGGGGGGGGGGGGGGGGGGGGGGGGGGGGGGGGGGGGGGGGGGGGGGGGGGGGGGGGGGGGGGGGGGGGGGGGGGGGGGGGGGGGGGGGGGGGGGGGGGGGGGGGGGGGGGGGGGGGGGGGGGGGGGGGGGGGGGGGGGGGGGGGGGGGGGGGGGGGGGGGGGGGGGGGGGGGGGGGGGGGGGGGGGGGGGGGGGGGGGGGGGGGGGGGGGGGGGGGGGGGGGGGGGGGGGGGGGGGGGGGGGGGGGGGGGGGGGGGGGGGGGGGGGGGGGGGGGGGGGGGGGGGGGGGGGGGGGGGGGGGGGGGGGGGGGGGGGGGGGGGGGGGGGGGGGGGGGGGGGGGGGGGGGGGGGGGGGGGGGGGGGGGGGGGGGGGGGGGGGGGGGGGGGGGGGGGGGGGGGGGGGGGGGGGTGATATGCTTGAGTATTGAAATCTTCATGTCAAAACTAGACTATTGCTTTGAATCATCTAAAAGTCCAAATGTCCATGCTACAAAAGAAATGAATATGTGATGAACATGTTAGGCAGCATTCCACATCAAAAATTCTGTTTTTATCATTTACCTACTCGAGGACGAGCAGAAATTAAGCTTGGGGATGCTAATACGTCTCCAACGTATCTAAATTTTTTTATTGTTCCATGCTGTTATATTATCATTCTTGGATGTTTTACAATCATTTTATAGCAACCTTACATCTTTTTTTTTGGACTAACCTATAGACATAGTGCCTAGTGCCAATTGTTGTTTTTTGCTTGTTTTTTTAGTTCGCAGAATATCAATAACAAACGGAGTCCAAACACAGCGAAACTTTTTTGAGATTTTTTTGGACCAGAAGACATCTAGTGGGCCAAAGAAGTACCAGAAGGGAGGCTCGAGGTGAGCACAAGACACCTGGACGCGCCAGGAGGCCCAGGCGTGCCCAAGTGGGTTGTGCCCACCTCGGAGCCCCCTGCACCGCCTCTTCACCCTATAAATTCCCAAATATTCCAGAAACCCTAGGGGAGTCGACGAAACACAATTCCAGCCATCGCAAGTTCCAGGACCACGAGATCCAATCTAGACACCATCACGGAGGAGTTCATCATCCTCATTGGTGCCTCTCCGATGATGCATGAGTAGTTCACCATAGACCCACGGGTCCGTAGGCAGTAGCTAGATGCCTTCTTCTCTCTTTTTGATTCTCAATACAATGGTCTCTTGGTGATCTATTTGATGTAACTCTTTTTTGCGGTGTGTTTGTTGGGATCCGATGAAGTTTGAGTTTATGATCAGATGTATATCCAGGAAAGTTATTTGAGTTTGCTTTGAGATCTATTTTTATTCACTTTTGTTTTCAGATCTATTATTCCAAAAACCCAAAAATACCTTGCTGCACTTTGTTATTACTTATTTTCTTTTGCGTTTTATCGAGAGCTATTTATCCAATCTACCACAAATTTATCCATCTTTTTACCGTGGAGGGATTGACAACCCCTCTTATGCATCGGGTTGCAAGTATTTGTTCTTTGTGTGCAGGTACCGTTTACATAGTGTTGCTTGATTTTCCTACTGGATTGATACCTTGGTTTCATAATTGAGGGAAATACCTACCGTAGCTGTACTACATCATCCCTTCCTCTTTGGGCAAATACCGACGCAGTTTGAGGCGACATCACCTCGGCTCCAAAGACATCACTGATCATGAAGTTGTGAAGAAGTTGCTCAGATCACTGGACAGTTCATTCGACACTCTGGTTCTGATGATCAAGGAAATGGCTGACTTCAAAGTTCTTGATTCTGCTGACATCATGGAAAGGCTCGCATCAGAGCTAGAGTATCGAATGAACTGTCAATTTACCGAATAAACTGTCAATTCGACACACGAGGAACAGGAAGAAGAAAAGAGAGATCTCTATGGCTCAATTTACCAAAAGAGTTACGCAATCAAAGATATGGCTTAATCTTATTTAGAAGACAATGTCGAAGAAGATTCTGATAATCATGAAAGCATCAGCAAAGATCTCGCGCTGATAACGAAACACCTGTGAAAGAAAAATCAGTTTCAGAGAAAAGGATCAAGCAACTCTGGTAGTTCCAAGTCTTCATCAAAAACAATGGGAGATTACACCTGTTTCAAGTGCAAAAAGCTAGGGCAGATTGCCCTCTTTGGGAAGCTAAAATTCGAGCCAGTGGAAGATTTGATTTGGGCAACAACAAGCATGGAAAAGGCAAGAGCAAGAACTATGACTCGGATGATGAGAAGAAAACCAAGAAGTTCTTCAAGAAGAAGGACAAGTCCTCCTCCAAGTCATCGTCAAGATCTTCTTCTCAGAATCCCTCTAAGTCCTCGTACAATCGCAAGAATACCTCTTACAAGGCCAAGGCATACATCGGCAAGGAGATGGGCTCTGAAGAAGAAGAATTGTCAGATTCTGAAGAAGCTGAGGAGTCTGAGGAAGAATCAGATTCTGGATGGCTGGCATCGCATGCGCCTCTACACCAGCATCAAACTTCTTCCAGAACCACCCGACCGATGATGAGGCTCCTGCCTTTTGCTTCATGGCTAAGGCACCGAAGGCCCAAACATCACAAGGTTTACACCAGTGATCAACTTTCTTCAGATGAGGATGGTCATGCTAAACTGATTAAGATTACCAAGAAGCAACAATATTCTCTCAAGAAAATTGAGAAAACCCTCAGAAAGTCCAAAGGGTTGTTGGTTGAGGAGATGGAGAAAAACCAAACACTGACAAAGGAGCATTATGTTCTCAAGTCACGAATGGAAGAACTAACCAATCGTCATGAATTTCTCTCGGACGACCATGAGAGGTTGACTTACGATTACCTGAAAAGGAAACAAGAACTCGAGTCGCTTGGAGAGGCTCATGATGACTTGATTAGGGAAAATTCTCTTCTCACCCAACAACTCAAAGGAACAACCTGAAGTGTTTGTACCACCTTGCTTAAAATGCCTTGAACCCAGTAATGCCGAATCTAATGTTGAATCTTCTTTAACTGCTGAAAGAAATGTTCTTTTGAATGATATCAATGCTAACCCTCGTCTGAGGAAAATGGTGCAGTATCTGATGAAAATGCTAGGTTGAAGGATCTTCTTCAGACAGGAATTTTCAAAAGTCTCGAAGGGCATCAAACCTTTTGTGATGTCTTGAAGAAATCCATCCTTCACAAAAATCCCAGAAAGGAAGGTGTTGGTTTCGAAAAGAAACTAAATGAAAATGGCACCTATTGGTGTCACATCCCAAATTTTTCCCGAATCTGGTATGTTGAAAAATCCATAGGGAATTAAAATTTTGTTAGGAAAGACCTATGAATGCCTAGGATTGCTTGTGATTGACTTTGATTTGCTTGATTGTTTGCCTAGAAGGGATATAAATCCCAATGTCACTAGTTAAACCCTAGCTAGCCTCTGTTAGGAACAAAACCATTTTGAAATATTACTGGGCATAAGGCTATCCCTAATAAGTCCAAAGTGATATTCAGGCCAAAATAATTTCCCAAAAATTAAATTGGATTTGTTTTGGAATCAATTCAGAAGTCAAAGGGAATTATTCAAAAGTGGCTTTGCATTTTATTTGGCAGGAAAAATGAATTGCATAAGCCCAAATAATATGTTGACCATCTGCCGATTTTCAAAAAATGGATTTGAAACATATTTGGGTTTGAAACCAGATTCAAATTCAAAGGGAAAATATAAGTTGTAGAAATTACATGTCAAATTTGTCCAAACAAAAAGTTCACACAGTCACAAATATTCCATTTGGAATTTAGAAAATGTTCTCTGATGGAAGAAAATTCAAATTCAAAAAAGAATTGAAATTATACGGAAAATAGGAAAAAAAGAGAAAAACAGAAATAGAAAATAAAATAAAGAAAAATAAAAGGCCTAGCCAACCAGGTCGGCCCAACAACGAGCCAGCCCAGCCAGCCAACGCCAGTGCCAGCCCACCTTCTCTCTCTCTCCCTGAGCCACTGCTGATACCTCCTTTTATTGATCCGGTATTGGAACAAAAAAGAGTACCCGCACCTATTTCCCCACAGGTGACCCTGGGTCATCGAACCCACAAGAGGAAGATTCCCTTGAAGCGATGGTCTCTAGCAAGCTTTTATCAAAGTGTCGAATCTAGTTTTTGACTGGATCAATAGGCAACTAGTGATTCAAACACTTACAATAAAAAGAGGTACGGGTATGAGTTATTATGCTTACAACCTTGTATTTGCGTTGGGATCAAATAGGATATTAATTTCTGCCCATCGAGATGTGTGATTGCTTGTATCTGCGTTGGTACTTCCCCGAAGAGGAGAGGATGATGCAGCAGAGCAATGATAAGTATTTCCCTTAGTTATGAAACCAAGGTTATCAATCCAGTAGGAGAACCAAGCAACACTATGTAAACGGAACCTGCACACAAACAACAAATACTTGCAACCCAACGCGTAAGAGGGGTTGTCAATCCCTTCTCGGTATTGAGATAGATTTAATTGTATGAGATTGGATAAATAGAACTGACAAAAACACAAAATAAAATAAATAATGAAAAAGTGCAGCAAGGTATTTTTGAGTTTTTGGAATAATAGATCTGAAAACAATATGATAGAAAATAGACCTGGGGCCGTAGATTTCACTAGTGGCTTCTCTCGAGAAAATAGCATACGGTGGGTAAACAAATTACTATTGGGCAATTGATAGAAGAGCAAAGGTAATTATGATGATATCCAAGGCAATGATCATGTATATAGGCATCACGTCCAATATTAGTAGATCGACTCCTGCCTGCCTCTACTACTATTACTCCACACATCGACCGCTATCCAACATGCATCTAGTGTATTAAGTTCATGAGTAACGGAGTAATGCAATAAGAACGATGACATGATGTAGACAAGATCTATTCATGTAGAAATAGACCCCATCTTTTTATCCTTAATAGAAATGATACATGCGTGCCTCGCCACCCCTTCTGTCATAGGGTGAGGACACCGCAAGATCGAACCCATCACAAAGCACCTCTCCCCATTGCAAGAAAAATCAATCTAGTTGGCCAAACCAAACCAAAGTTCCAGAGAAGAAATACGAGGATATAATAATCATGCATATAACAGATCAAAGAAGACTCAAATAATATTCATGGATAGATCTGATCATAAACTCACAATTCATCGGATCCCAAAAAACACACCGCAAAAAGTCATTACATCAAATAGATCACCAAGAACATCGAGGAGAACATTGTATTGAGAATCAAAAAGAGAGAAGAAGCCATCTAGCTACTGCCTACAGACCCGTAGGTCTGTGGTGAACTACTCACGCATCATCGGAGAAGCACCAATGAGGATGATGAACCCCTCCATGATCGTGTTCCCCTCCGGCAAGGTGCCGGAATAGGGCTCTAGATTGGATCTCGTGGTTCTGGAACTTGCGGCAGCTGGAATTGTGTTTCGTCGACTCCCATAGGGTTTCTAGAATATTTGGGTGTTTATAGAGCTGAGAGGCGGTGGAGAGGACCTCCATGGGCCGCACCACCCATCAGGGGACCCAGGGACCTCTGGCGCGCCCAGGTGGGTGGGGGGCCCACGGGCCTCCCCTCTGGTACTTCCTTGGCTCCCAAGTTGTCTTCTGGGCAGAAAAAATCCCCAAAAAGTTTTGTGGCATTTGGACTTTGTTTGGTAATGATATTCCGCGAAGTAAAAAACAAGCAACAAACTGGAACTGGCACTGGGCACTATGTCTATAGGTTAATTAGTCCCAAAAAATGATATAAAGTTGCTATAAAATGAATGTAAAACATCCAAGAATAATAATATAACAACACGGAACAATAAAAAAAATTCTAGATACGTTGGAGACGTATCAGCATCCCCAAGCTTAATTCCTGCTCTTACTCGAGTAGGTAAATAATAAAAATAGAATTTTTGATGTGGAATGCTGCCTAACATGTTCATCACATATTCTTTTCTTTTGTAGCATGGACATTTGGACTTTTAGACGATTCAAAGCAATAGTCTTTATTTGACATGAAGACTTCAATACTCAAGCATATCAACAAGCAACCATGTCTTTCAAAATATCAACATTAAAGAAAGTTATCCCTAGCCCATCATGCTCAACCACTGATCCATTCATGAAACACACTCGAATATTAGCTACATCCAATGCACAGGTATGATCATAGTGATCCCTAGTTGGTGCTTTATAAGAGAAGATGAAGACCCAAATAAAAATAAAAAATTGCATCTCACAGAGGGAAGCAGAGATTTGTAGAGGTGTCAGATCTCAAAGCTTAAATTGAGAGATAAAAAGCATTTTGAGAGGCATACTTTTCCCGTCAACGAAAACGACCAAGAATTTCTAATACTTTCCATGCTAGATACATCATAGCGGTTCCCAAACATAGAATAAAGTTTATTCCTTTTTCCACCATTCTTTCACAATCCATGGCTAGCCGTATCCACGGGTGCCTTCCATACCAACACTTTCCAAGGAATTTATTATTTGACAACATAACGTAAATTTCTTTTTCATTTAAGGAATGGGAATCCCTATTACCGCCACGCTCTCGTGCAATGACAAGTGAATAAACACTCATCTTGAGAATAACACATCTAGCATGGAAAAATATTGGCCACCCCCTGCCGCTTCAGGAGCGATACGAGCACACAAAAAGGAAATTCATTTTGAAAATTAGAGTTGGCACATACAAATTTACTTGGAACAACACGAAAATACCGCATATGGGTAGGTATGGTGGACTCATATGGTATAACTGGGTTTAAGGATTTTGGATGCACAAGTAGTATTCCCACTTAGTACAAATGGAGGCTAGCAAATAGATAGAGAAGCAACCAACCAAGAAACAAAAATTCTCATAAATGAGCATTAAACATAACTAACACTGAATAATGCACCACAAGTAGGATGTAATTTCATTGCATAACTATTGACTTTCGTTCTTGCATAAGGAATCACAAACCTTAACACCAATATTCTTACTAAAGCTTAATTACTCACCAACATGACTCACATATTACTATCATCATATCTCAAAATTATTACAAAGAATCAAGTTTATTTTGTCCAATGATCTTTCATGAAAGTTTTTATTATACCCCTCTTGAATATTGTCGGTGTTCTGGGAACCGGGGTACCCAGACTTGCTTGCCTGCGGTCCACGGCATGGCTCCATCGATGGCCTGGTACGGCTCATCTTCAGCACCAGCAAGACAAGACCCTCACAAGGGGCCAAGCCTCGCGAGGCGGATGACGCCAAGACCTCCGAAGGAAGCAACCTCCCTAGGCTGGTTCCCGAGGAGCGGAGATTCCTATGCAAGTACCCACCTCATGAGGTTGAGGTAATGCAAGCCATGACGACCAAGGCCAGGCGGGCGCCAGCGAGCGCAGTGCAGCAGGTTTCCTCTTTGGTGCTAAGGAGGCAAGCACAGGCGCGGGGTCCTGAGGAATCAGCCAAAGGTTTCCATTCCCGTGCAACAAGACCAAGACCGCCAGGACAGCAGGACGGATGTCATCGCCGAGCCCACCACGGCGTCATGACCAGAATCTTTGCAGGCGAAGACCACCTTTCATCAGGATAGGATGTACTACTTGTCCCCCTTAAAAATTGGCCACTGTGGGATCCCTTCCCGCCTTCGCTTGGAGGAAGAGGACCGAGGCCACTATAAATATAGCTTGGCCACCACCGTAGAAGGGATCTACCCATCAAACCCTTGGCTCACTCACGCACAAGAACAGACCTCCCAAGGTTCTTCTTCCTTTGTACTAGTTCATCCTGAGCCCCTCGCGAGGCTAATCCACCCAAAGCAGGAGTAGGGTCTTACACCGCAAGGTGGCCCGAATCTGGGTAAACTGTTGTGTCCATTTCCTTTCCCGTTCATCGAGCTAGGCCGTGGGGGCGACGAATCGGTTGGCTGAAGAGGTTGAGTTCTTCACACACGCCCTAGAGTTCGAACCTCCTTTGGGTCAGCGGAGCCTTGAATCCGACATTTGGCATGCCAGGTATGGGCATGTCGAAGCCTCTCTTCCGTTGATCGTTCCACCGCCGTTCCCATGGCCGATGCTCATCGTGTTCGTGCCGAGCACCGGGCAGCCCTCGCCGCCCGCGTTGCTCAGACAGCACCCGCAGGTGACGGCGCTCCTTGCCGCTCCTCGTCTCCTGCGGCTAACGCTGCCACTGGCCCCGTGGCCCACGAGCAGCAGGACTCATCGCTACCGCCTTCCGTGTAGCGTGATGGTCGCACCGCCACTCCATCGCTGATCCCAGCCGCTGCTTCATCTTCTCATGCTCGTCACGGGCCGACAAACGTGCATGTCACATTGCTCATGGCGCGCGAGCTTATACGCTATTGTCCGGCCAATGACCTCTACGAGGACTGGCTAGACCGCATCGCCGAGCTTGTCAGCGCCGCTGGAGAGGCTCCTGCGCCATCTCGCTCACTGCCTCCCCCGCCGCCTTAGGCGGGCGACGTAGGCCACGGTGCGCCTCCTCCTCCTCTCTGGCGCGATGTCGTCCCAAGCCAAGGCGTGAGGCCCCCCAGCGTGACCCACCATGCAGGGCGCCGGCGCGCGACAAGGAAAGCTGCCAGGTGGTGCAGCGGCCTCAAGGAGAGGCACATGCGCTCCCAGCACCGCCGCATCAAGACCGTGTGCCGCCCGAGGCGGCGGCATGCGAACACCAAGACCAGGCTCCCCCTCCGTGGTGGGCTCTCGTGAGCGCGGCAGGCTACCGAGCGTTCACTCTGGAGCTGCGCCGCGTCGTCTGGCCCGGCAAGTTCAAGCTAGATCTGCCTCCGCGCTATGACGGCACCCCTGACCCTGCTGAGTTCCTCCAGCTCTATGAGCTGTGCATCGAGGCGGCGAACGGCGACGAGAAGGTCATGGCGAACTGGTTTCCCTTGGCTCTCAAGGATGGCGCACGCTCGTGGCTCCTGAACCTCCCTGTCGGTTCGATCTCCTCCTGGGATGAGCTGCATGAGCGCTTCATCGCCAACTTCCAGGGCACTCGCGATCGCGCCCCAGCTGCAGACGACCTGCGGCGCATCAAGCAGCAGCCAGGGAAATCCTTGCACAAATACATCCAGTGCTTCACCAACGTTCGCCTCAAGATCCCTAAGGTGTTAGACGAGGCCATCATTTCAGCATTCACTGATGGCATCCGGGATGTCAAGATGAAGGAAGAACTCACCATATACGAGGATCTGTGCTCAGCTCTGGAGATGTTCAACAAGGCAACCAGGTGCGCAAGGGCAGAGGAAGGTCTCCTCTCCCTCCTTGAGTTCCCGAAGGCTGATCCTGAAGACAAGAAGGTCAAGGCCAAGGACGTGAAGCGCAAGGGCCCGGCTGTGCTCGCGGCCGAGCCAGAGATGAAGCACGGCTGTGACCACCCCGAGTCCTCCAAGGGCAACCGCCCATTCTGCGTCTTCCACAACGTCCACAGCCACAACACCAACGACTGCCAGGAGCTCAGAGCCATCCACGACGGGCGCCTTGGCCACCGTCCCGAGCGCAACGACCGTGGCTATGGCCGCGGAGGAGGCCATGGTGGTGGCCGCTGGGACAACCACGACCTTCACCAGGACTGGCGTGATTAGCCTCGTCAGGACCGCTGGCAGGGCCAGCCTCACGATGGCCCCTGGAGGGACCGGCCTCATGAGGATCATCCTCAGGGCAACACCGGACTTCCTCCGCTGCCGCCGCCACCAAGGAGGAACGATGACCACCGCCAAGATGATGGGGCCGGGGGCTTCCAAGAGCCTCATGCCATTGCCTGTATCCTGGGTGGCGCTCAGGCCCCCGCCTCCCATTGCGTCTTCAAGTAGTTCGCTCATGAGGTGAACGCGACCCTCCCCAAGCTCGAGGCATCGCATCCCCTCAGGTGGTCCAAGTACACCATCACCTTCGACTCTACGGACCAGCTCAAGTGTGCAGCCACCGCGGGTGCGCTCCCAATGCTCTGCTCACCGACCATCAGCAACGTCCTCGTCACCAAGAAGCTCATCGATGGTGGTGCGGGACTCAACGTCCTCTCTACTGATACATTCGAGAGGCTTCAGGTGCCCTATGACCAGCTCCTCCCCACCAAGCCCTTCTCAGGAGTAAACGATGGCTCCACAGTCCCCCTGGGGTAGATTCACCTCC